>CAUYQV010029981.1:0-68919 GCA_963574575.1 Galagoides demidoff | reverse complement strand
GTCACATTGCTTTCTCCTCTCCCCCTGCCTCCTACATGGGAAGACCTCCAATTACAGCAGACGACCTAGATAAGCCAGAATGAGCCTCCCATCTCCAAATCCTTAACATGATCACATTCACAAATTCTCCTTTGGGGGGGGAGGGGGAAGATAGGTGGAGGGAAAGTAATTGGTGGACCACACCTATGGTGCATCTTACAAGGGTACATGTGAAATTTACTACGTGTAGAGTATAAATGTCTTAACACCATAACTAAGAAAATGCCATGAAGGCTATGTTAAACAGTTTGATGAAAATATTTCAAATTATATATAAAACCAGTACATTGTACCCCATGATTTCTTTAATGTACACAGCTATGATTTAATAAAAAAAAAAAATTCTCTTTTGCCGTGTGATGTGACATATTCACAGATTTGGGGAATTAGGATGTGGATATCTTTAGGGAGGGAGGATCATTCTGCTTATAACACTCCTTTTTTTTCCTCTGTAATAACTTTTGTATCCCAAAACACTGTAAATAAGAATGAGGTATAAGAAATAATATTCTAAAATTATACATTCAAACAAAGCTGCACTTACCAATGTACCCAGCCCAGTGGTTTCTAGTTACAGAATATCATGTGGACCAGATCTGAATTGTGCGTGTTTCAATGTTTGCTTTGTGTACATTCACAGAGCACAAGAAAAGCAAGGTTAACTTCTACTAATCGTCACCTTATTTTGCCCTTGCACTATTTGCACATTTTCCAAAGTGATCCCATATTTAGCCTTTATTTTACCCTAAAGATATTTGCGCTTAAGTTTATTTTTTAAATACAGCTTGACTACAAGGTAACCATGAGTCCCAAATTAGTTAAGGGGAAAAAAATAGTGAAATAAATAGTGCAAGAAAAAAAGAGTACAGTAAACCTCTACCCCATTACATTTTATGTGCAAATTTTGTACATGTGCTTTGTAAGTGTTGTTTATTAACTATTTAATCCTGTTTTCATTATCTAATGCATATGTTTCTCTCTCTGAGAAAACTGAGAACCTCAGGTGAGAACAGAATTCATTACAATTAATGGAAATATTTTTCATATAACAGTTTCTCACTTAATGGCAGGGTTTCCAGGAGAGAATTCAAGTTGATAAAAATGGTTAGGTATATTTGCTTTTAGGAGACTAAGCAGTCCATTCAGGTGGTTCACCCAGAAGAAAAGAACCATCGTCCTCCGAAAGTACTTCTGACACCTCCACTGAATAAGACAAGTGCCGGCACTTTTTAAATGATAGGTTTCCCAAGTCCTACCCATCAAGACTTCAACTATCCTTGGGTTGAATTTCAACCAGAGCACTCTGCTGTAGGCATAAAATATGTCCATGGAGTTTGATTTTGATTAAACCTCTTTCTGTATTGTCAGCTCTGAATAAGCTCTCTCCTGGGTGGTCAGATGAATGGCCAGAAAGCAAAGGCCAGTTTTCAGGTATTGCATTCTAGCAAAAGCAATCTACCCCCGATGCTTCCAGAATGCTGTTAGTGGGAAAGCAAAATTGCACGGTTAGAGGTCAGAAGCTCCTATTCACCTCGCTGTAGCCACATGAAGAGAATTTTTCTTTGGTGTGACCATAATATAGTTGTGAAACAGCAGGATTGTAACTTCGGTGCCATGGACTGAAACCATTTTTGAAAAATAAATCCCTGCTCATTCTGTGGTTTTTGAGACCTGCAAATATTTTCAGCAAATTTCAGGCTGAAATCTTTAACTAATCTCACTAATTGTTTCCATCAGCCCTAAACCAACTAGCACCCATCTGGGATCCAACATTCATATATAGCCCTAACCAGCCTCTTCGGAGTCTGGGCAGATGAACTCAGTAGCAGGTTGGAAATGGCTCTTTGCACATATTGTCTAAATCAGGGGATGCCATTACTATCACTAATTCACCTGTCCTAGACTGTATCACTACTCTTTGGGTTCCATTAGCTCAAGAAGATAATGAAGGATATTGACCAAATTGGTGGGTACAAAGGCCACCAAGACAAAAAAAAAGAAATGATCTCAGTGTTAGTGCACAAGGGGTCCTATGCTTGACAACACTGTAAGGATTTGCTGGGCTGTTTCTTAGACCTCTGTAATTCATACTCTTTCTTCTATGAACCATCTTCTGTTCAAACATGGGTCAAATGACTTCAGTTTTCATTCATAACTCCCTCGCCTCCGTCTGTCAGTTCTCTGCTCATGAAGGGATGTGGCTTTGTCCTGCTCCCTTCTCTGACCCCACCATGTCTCTCTCCCATTGTTCTGGTGGTTGCTCTGTTTGCCCACAGAGCCAGAGAATTCCCGCCGAGGTTTGTGAGCCTTTCTACTGCATAGTATTCTGTGTCCTCAGAACATTTATTCCAAGGTATTTTTATCTTAGCATGCATATTCTATTAGCATAGATCACTGCAGAATATAGCACAAACAAACACACACAGGCTCATGATTATTTTTTTCCTGTTTTAATTTATATAAAAGTAACAGGGATATCTTATAAGAAAAAAATAGATAGTAAAAAACAATTTATGATTGAAAAAAAAGTCTCCTACCTACCCACACTCTCTCTCTCTCTCAATGAACAACATCCTGTTTCTGGTTTTTAATTCTTATACTTGTTGCCTTCAAAATACTAAATAACATGCATAGGAGATATCTGAATGTATCGAATTTAATATTTAGCCTATTGTCTCCCAGAAATGAAAGATGAGGATTTAATTAACGTATACAACCATCTTCTCTTCTCCCACCTCTTCCTCTTTATAATATCTGATGTGTTATCATTTTTATTTCTGTGCTTGTTTATCTTTAATTACTTTAAATAACATACTTACGCCTCAGTTTCTTATGTAGCAGGTTCAATTTTCTCAAGCCACATCCTTGGATATAAAAAGGATTAACTTTCTTTGTTTTCTGTAAGGAAAAGACCACATTTCACCGGCGGGCAGAAGCCTTAATCATTGTCAATTCCAAGTGAACTCAGCCTTTTTATATTTAAACTCTATAGGATCACATCTCATTCCTCCCTTCCCACCCACTTTTCCTGGAAGGGTGGGTCTTGTCCAGGGGGGATTTAAGTGGTGCCAGAGCATTGAGGGTAGACAGGCTGTTAGTCTGCGGCTGGCTTCTATCTCACTCGGCATCTTCTAAACCTGGTCATTAGCATCTCTGCAAACAGCCACTGAGCTGTGCAAGGAACTCTGGGCATTGGTCCACATCCATGTTCTGATAAGGACCCCTTTCAGATCCACTGGCCATCCTCACCCTCCCGAGACCCTTTTTACGGCATGAACAGTTTCCTGACTTTCTCCTATGACCATGGAGACACTGGAATCTCATCCGGGCTGTCTCAGGACGGCCTTGGCCTGCTGCACTCTGAGTCCCGTTTACAGCCATGGCACATTCTCTCAGCAGATGGGTGAGGCCTGCTGCTCAGCTTGCTGCTCCCCGGCAGAGGACGGTGCTGCTGCTCCTTCCCACTCTGACTTTTTTCAAGCCTGCTCCCCCCAACCCCAGGACTGCTGGGAGGTGGGGAGGGTGCTCAGCCCAGGCAACCTCCTGAGTCCTGGCTTTCCCTCTGACCCTGTCCATCTCACCCTCTATCCTCCTTCTCATTTTAGGCAAGCCAACCTCGATCCCCTATTTCCATCAGAAGTTTTTCTCTGGATTCTCAAAACCAAGCTTTTGGAATCCAATGACATATTTCTTTGCCTCGCAAATCATAAGCCCTTGGATTTTATGACAATGAATTTCAGAATCACACTCAGACTCTAAATGACTAAGCCTAGTATACTCTATTTTATAGGGAGAAAGAAGATGGCAGGATTAAAAAAAAAAAAAAGAGGTGGGGGGAGGTGAGGAACTACCAAATATTTCTACAGACCAGGTTCCAGGGACAGAAGTCAGTGTCTCAATTCTACCCTACAGAAGATGAGGCCATTTGCATGATCAGCCTTCAGTCCTCCCGTCCTCCTTTCGGCCACTTCTTTCTTTTATGTTATTAATCAGTTGCTGTTTAGTTTCAAGTGACAGAACACTTGAGTTAACATGCCCTAAATAAACATAGACTTAATTTACTCAAATATTGAATCCAGAGACAGGCAATCCTGAACGGATAGAATCCCGACTTTATCTTCCCACGAGGTCATCCCTGGCATGTTGGCATGGTGTCCCATGTTCACAAGATGATAAGTAGTTCTGGGAATTACATCTGTGGTCCAGGGAAGGGAGGGCTGCAGCCAGCTGCATCTTTTTCCATTATCAATAAAATAAATGTTTTCCATAGAATGGTTTCCTCCATAAATATGTTTGTGTCTTACGGCTACCACTTAGCTGTTGGCTCCCCATTTCTTGGCCCTGTTCTGGCTGTCTCACAATGGGTTAGTAACCATGTCTATCTTTTTGTTTTTGCCCCAGTGGTTGTTGGGGATTGCCAAAAGACAAATGTGTGCTCAACCTGTCATCTTCAAACCAAAGCACATATTTCACAGAACATATCCTGTTACCCACCCACCAGCCTGGCATTTTTGAAAAAGCACATCACACACCGACCGGCAGAATCAAACTGATGGTGGAGTCAAAGTCACATCTGGGTCTGGGATTCAGTTCACCAAAGCTCCAGGAGTTAGTTTGAAGGTATCATTTGGGGTTTTGTGTTTTTTTCCTGGTTTGCAGAGAGTTTGTTGGAATCTAACTCAGCGATGGGCAGGATTTGGAAAAAGTTTTGCCACCAAAGCATATACAAACTCAAGAAACAAAACACTGACTATGTACAAGGATGACTGTAATCCTTTTTATTTATCTTGAGTAGCTAATCTATCAATGATAGCATTTCATTACTTTTTAATCCAGTTACATAGTTTCATGCCTGCCTGTAAAATAATACATGAGTCTGTAGAAGAGGAACGGAGTTGAAATAGTGATGGAAATTTATAAATCCAGTCCTTGTGATTGGAACAGAGTTTGACAAATGGGCCTCCTGGAAACTCTTTCATTAGCAATGTTACTACGGCAACATGAACAGCGGTCCTGATTTTAGGAGAAACTAATCTCTAAATTTGAATTCCCATGATACTCAGATGGAGAAGGGAGATAGAAAAGATTTTCTGAATAACTATTTTTAAGTCTCCAAACTGTAATCTGTGTATTGTTCTGGCTTCAAACCTCCATTTCACAAATTTAGCTAGGAAGGAGTCTGAGGGTTAGATACAGATGGTCAGACTATGTGGCAAAAGTCCACAGGACACTTGACCAGAGAAATAAAGGGCAGCGTCTTGAATTGTGGTGAATGGTTTAACTAGCTGCTCTAAGGAAGTGCCTACCAGCAAGACAGGATCTGAAAGGGCACAGCTGGCACCTTGTCTTAATTCTTAATCCTGAACCTTGCACAGTGAGCCTCAGATTCGTTCCTCTTGCCATGGGGAACCAGCACTACCCCCATAGAGACCTACCATCTCTCCTTCCTTGCAAGGAAGGCCCAGGAAGTGGGCTTGCCCTTGCTGGCAGCCACCGCCCTGGCTGTTCTGATCCTGTCTTCACCACTTCCTAGGGCTCTGCTCTTACTGCCTGCCTTTTCCTGCAGAAATCTAGCATTTCTGATCACTGCTGTGCTTTGTAACCTGCATGAAACATCCCCAATGGGAAAAACATTTTATGTTCACTTTCTTGCCTCTATAAACACCCACATACACTCACTGGTAAGTAGAGTTTTAACAAAACTCCTGTGAGAACTATGTAGCAAGTAAAGATTTAAAAAAAAAAACACAAAACAGTACCTTAAAATGTTTCCAGGGTGGACATGTTTTAAAGCTCTCCAGGTGAGAGAGCAACTACTTATTTGCAAGGCTGTGCTGGCCACTTATTCCCCTAGAGTCACTTGATGGCACGTATTTATCTCATTACTCTTAAATGGATAATGAGATGTATCTGAAAGAGCAAAGACCACATACGAGGAAATTTTGCATGAGATTGTCACAAAGCGACCTAGGTGGAAAATAACAGACTATTAGCGAAATGCTAAGCTGGAAAGTAAGCACCTGAGCACCACATTTGCAGTGAAACATAGACAGAGACCAACACTGAACTGTTAAGCTCCAGTCGATCTAAAATAAATTAAAAAGAGCACCCAAAATTTCCAAAACAAGGTTGGAGACCCATTAGAGTTTGCAAAGGGTTTGCTCTTAGCCAGTTGGAGTGTTTCTGCTTGGGTTTCACTTTCTTGGGGGTTTTGTTGTTGTTGTTTGGTTGGTGTTGTTTGTTGCAGACTCTCATGATAAGTCAGTTTTCACAAAGACTAATAATTATTCTTAAGCAAGTAGTGAATGTGTGTGTCTTTTCTGCAAAGGAAGAGCTGGTTGTAGTTCATGACCCTGCTTACACACGGCAAGACGCAGACACCGCATTCCTGGAAGGGCTTTGCTAACTATTGCTTCGGTTGCCTTTTCACACCCATGATTCAAACTGTTCAGTCAGCTAAAGTGGATAACAAGTGACCTGGTGCAAATTACGGGAATGTGCAGGACAAGCTCCAGAAGGCACTCAGCTAAATGCCTGTGCAGTTCTATTAGACAACCCACAGATTCTCCTGGGAATGGGCCAGAGACCCGCTGGACAATGAGCATTTCTGATCCAGCACATCTTTCAGCCCATCTTCGAGTGATGTGAGAGCATTGCTTGAGAAGTGAGTCACTTCCAGAGCTGAGGAGTGGCCGGGCTTTTAATTTACCTATTGAACTTCAGTCATGATGACTAATAATCCTATAGAAAATATCAGTTCTTCGCTAGAATGTCAATACCTGAAACAGAACAAGTGTTTTGCTGTCTTCCTCATAGGACTCAGGGGTGCCAGGCTTTAAATAGCGACTAAACATGCCCCAAGGCCTTTTACAGATGTGCAAATACAGGAGAACAGCGAGATCCCATCCCTAGTTTTGTGTTGGTTGCTTTTGTTTTCTTCAGTAAACACACTAAACTACAACTCATAAATGTGTTCTTGATTTATAAGAGCAAGGAAAATCGAGTGTTCCTTGACTGCCTTTCATCTCCCATAATTGAATTTCTGTGTGTCTGATGCTCCCTGGAAAGGGAGGAAGGGAACTAAAATTTCCTGAACAATTAGCTCTGTCTGATCGAACGTGCAAGGCTGCTCGTGTTTTGCTGCGTTTAATGCCCGCACCCTCCTAGGAGATAGTTGACATTATTACTTCAATTTTGTAGACAAAGAAGCTAATTTCGCTTTCTGAGGTCACCACCTTAGTAAGTTTTGCATAATCTGTCTGACTTCAAAGATCACACTCCTTCCATGACCTTGTTTCCTTGAACGAACTTGAAGTATTGCCTAAAACATAGCAAAATGGTGATTGTTTCCTCTTGACTCACCTGCGAGAGGAAACTACCATTGGCTGTGCTTTGGTAAATTATATTTTATTACATGAAGCCATGAAAAATCAGGGAAATTTGTTGTCGTGTTCTTTATTTTTTGTGGGTGCAGCTTGCTTCATTGTTTTATAGATTGAATTCAAACGAATTCTCAGTCTCCTTGCAAGATAACTCAACATAATTTACAAGTTAAAGCGCCATGTGACATGTACCTCAGAAATAGGCCCTGAGTTGGTCAAAGGGAACTTGTTTCATTCATTCAGCAAATATATATTAACCAGGCACATCTCTGGGAATCATCTCACCAGGACCAAGGTTATCTTATTATTATACCTAAGTACTGTGTGATTCTGGTAATAAGGGGCAAAGGAAAATATATTACAAAGTTTATATTCTCTAATAAGTTAAAACTATAAATTTGACATGAGAAATAAGATTCCTGGAATGAAACTCAAGTAAATGAGTCATCTGAATCTTTAGAGAAAGGCTCCGAGTAACCTAGTGGAGAAAACCAAAACTGCTATTTTGAAAAGGACAAGATACGCTGTTCACGCTGATGACTCTTCAATCGATCCTCCATACACTTATGCTCTATAGGAATTAAAGTCTTTGTCATCGAACAACACGGATCAATAACTGGCACAGAGAAGCATTTCTGAACCATTAGACAATAGTACAAGTTTCCAGTCCCCACATTACATGGGGAAAAAATACCTTCACCCCAGAAAATGTGCTTCTCAAAAGTGAATTCAGTAAAGGACAATATCAATCATCTTTTAAAAAAAAAAAAAAAAAACCTACAGTCTGCTTTCACAAGCCGGATATGCCTCAGGTCTAAAATATTCAACATAAAGCACATGTATTGAGTTTTGTTTAGTTTTTGTTTTGTGGGGTTTGGATGACAGCTCATGATAGAGAAATAGAATGTAGTGAATAGCTCTTCACGAGAATTCAGAGAACCGCTTCAGTACGAAAGTAATATAGTGGTGAGATTAGATCTGTGGGTAAACCTGAAAAGTCTGTTTCATGATTCCTCCTTAAAATATGACTTTCCCTCAGACCTCTTCCTACTTGACATTCTGCAAGCACTGGGCATTTTTGACAACCTGACTATTTTTTAGACTCTGTCCTCGTTGCTTTTAGGACACGCGTGCTCTAGTGATTATCTGCTTCTCTTTTTGACCACTCCTCTCCCTCTCATCCTGGTTTCTCTCAACAGTACACCTGGACTGCTCCACCCCACACTCCCGCCCAAACAAAGACCTTTGACCTTCTGCTCTGCTCAATCAACACTCTTCTGAGGGAAATGTATCCATTCCTGTTGTTTCCATCGTCAACTCAATTACTCCAGGAGGGAAACTTTGTCACAGAATTGCAGCTTGCACTGTGTCATCAGAGCTTCCTGGATGCTGGGTGGACATTTAGTGGGTATCATGCCAGCATTTCAGATACAACCTGGTGGAGACAAAGCTCGTTTCATTGTTCTGTGTCTCTTGCAATACATCACAGGTCAGGCAGAGTCAGCACCATTCTCCTAGATATGCAGATAAAACTATTTGCAAGTATTGTTGGTTTTACCCCAAAACAGTTTCTAGAAAAGTGATGTTATAACCCTATTTAGGTCATGGATCTCTTTGAAAATGCAATAAAGGTTGTGTGTCCTTGTGGTGGTCATGATCATGAGTTTGTGAGATCTCTCAGCTGCTGGGTTCAGAAATAGAGCTGCTGCCTTTACGCCCAGCCTGTGCTTCTGAAGAGCTCTTCTCAGACAGTCTCCAAAACACAGCAGGAATACTAAGGCACAGCCAGTCCTGGGTGGCTCACACCTGTAATCCTAGCATTCTGGGAGGCTGAGGCAGGAGTTTGAGACTAGTCTGAGCAAGAACATGACCAAATGTCTACTAAAAATAAGAAAATTTATCTGAGCATTATAGTGGGCTCCTATATCCCCAGTTCCTCAAGAAGCTGAGGCAAGAGGATTGCTTGAACCCAGAAGTTGGAGGTTGCTGTAAGCTAGGCCAACACCATGGCAACTCCAGCCTAGGCAGCAGAGTAAGACTTTCATCTAAAAAACAAACAAACAAACAAAAAACACGATTGTAGAAGCTGCCCTTTCCTTTCCACCCTCAATGCCTGTCTCTTACACCTCTAATTCAGGCTTTTCCTCATCTTTCTCTTAGTGCTTAACTCAGTCTTAGAATTTATTTTATTCACCTCTGGTTCAGTGCCCATAGCTCAGTAAGTAGGGCACTGGCCCCATACATCAAGGCTGGCAGGTTCAAGCCTGGCCCAGGCCTGCTAAACAACAATGACAACTGCAACCTGTGAGCTATGACACCATAGCACTCTACTGAAGGCAACACAGTAAGACTCTGTCTCAAAAATAAAAAAAATTTATTCACCTCCCAAATGTCTCCTTTCCAATGCATTCTTCATGATAGTTTCAGAATTTTTTTCCAAAAAGAAGCCAAATCCATTTGCATCATGCTTCCGATCACAAACCACCAATTCCTCACCATTATGTACAGGACAGCCCTTGATCAAGGTCGTCCCTGCTGTACCAGTCTCCTCCTTTCCACACTCATCACCTCAAGAATCAGACCAGATGGCAGTTCCTCCATGTCAACTCCTCCAATTCTTAGATCCCATTTGCAAAGCCCCTTCTTAGACTCCCACTTTCAGCGAATACCTATAATAGTCATTTTACCCTGTGCTTTTATTTAACCCTCTATGGAGTGAACATCATATTTCATCAGATAAACTGCAAACACATTGAAAACAAGAATTTGCTTTATAAAGTCACAGTTCAAATAGCCAATGTGCACTTACAGAGGGAGAGAGGGCCTTCCTGGGACCCCCTGCCCTCATGACACCGTTTCCCCTAGAAGACACCTCCTGGCTGAGCCTCCTCCAGCCCCGTCATTCCTCCCACTTGCCACAGTCCAGGCTTCAACCCTCTAGTCCATATGGGAAAGGGGATGGGAGAGGGGAGGGGAAGGGGGTGGATGGGGGGAGGGAGGGTGTTTGGTGAGGTCACCTCTATGGTTTATCGTACAAGGGTACAAGTGAATCTTTCTAAAAGCAGTATGAATGTCTTAACTCGATAACTAAGAAAATGACATGAAGGCTATGTTAACCAGTTTGATGAGAGTATTTCAAAATGTATATGAAAACACCACACTGTACCCTGTGATTGCACTGATGTACACAGCTATGATTTAATTTAAAAAAAAAGTCCTCTGGCCCTGCCCTCTTCCTCCTGCCCCCACCTCTGTCTTGCCCCTACCCTCTACCCTTTCTTGTGACCTCAACAGACCCCTGGTCGTTTCCAACCATCTATTTCCTGCCCCCAGCCATCTCCACGGAGCAGCCTGTCTCCAGCCTGGGACCTTTAGCCCCAGACTCCCCATCTTCACCCCACCTGCTGCCTGTGCCCAAAATAAAACTCCACGTTCTTGCTGACTTTGTTACCTTTCAAGCGACTATTCTCCATCTTCCCTCCTCAACACCAGCTGAGAGGAGATCACCCCTGGAGACCCCAGAAATATGCAATAATTGTCCCTCCCAGGAGCTGGAAGTTACAGGGTCCTTGAATCAGGTCAAGGTTTCCAGCACCACTGCCTTGTGGGACTGCATGAGTGGGAAGAATTCTGGGTTCTGGCAACCGAGTGATCAGCACCTTGGCCAGCACCAAAGGAGCCTGTGGCTGAGGGCAGCCAGGCAGGGATTCTCTGGGGTTCCTGTCGTCAGGTGCTTACAAATACCACTTATGATCAATTTTAATATGTATCACATATACCTGGAAAATAGCATTTAGTTATTCCTTTATGCAGAATTATTATCATGAATACACATTTGTTTCTTCTATAAAATATAGTTCCACATCTAGAATTGGATTTTTTTTTTATTGTTTTGACTTTGGACTTAACCTGTCTCTGTCACAATCACGTATCCAGCAGGAGAAACCAGACTCACAGACTTGTTGGGAAGCCGGGCCAAGAAGAGCCAGTAAGTCTGAGAGGGCAGCTAAAGAACTGAATTCCCGGCATTCTTTGGGGCAGGATTTTTTATGTGAGGGTCCTTAAAATTCACTTCTGAGTCAGGCTTTACTTCAAAGAGATGAAGATATAAGGCAGATAAATGGGAATTATGCTCCTTACTCCTCCAGTGACCCCACACCAACCCAAGGGACAAAGATGGCCTTTTGTTTATTGACAACAGACCTGGACAGCTAAGAGCCACCATCTACTTGAGTCCTTAACTTAAAAAAACCCTCACATCTCTAGTTATGCTAAAGATATCTTGGCTGAGCAAAAAATAAGTGACCAAAAAAGTCAGAAATATAATACAGTAGAACCTCTATAAGCTGACCACCCAAGGGACTGTAACAAAGTGGTCATCACACAGAGGTGGTCAACCTAAGGAACTAGGCCTGCTGTGCTGATACGTACATGTGGAGCATGCCCAGCCTATGAAAATTAGGTCAACTTAAGGAGGTGGTCAATGTACAGAGGTGGTCCACTATAGAGGTTCTACTGTCTATAGCCATTATGACTTTACTCCCCAAACTAGAATGTTAGTCAGTACAGTGGGAAATGACTTATCTGTGAAGCCTAAATATGTCTGGGCCTACAAACATGGCATTCCAATTCATTCAGGTAACGTTGGGCCTAGGAAATACACTCCCACATTTTTTTTTGTCTTGATCACTTTTTGTATCTTGATTTTCTTTCACTGGTCCTGTCCACAAACACTTTGCATTCAAACTAGAGGGGGGGATTCTGTTTAGGGTCCTCTCCTAAACACTGTGGCTCCCATTTTAAAATACCCTGAGCTGAGTTGAATAATCCTCACAGTAGCGATTAATGGCCCAAACTCCTCCCAATTACACTCACTAATGAGTAAACCCTTCTGATTCAGAGGCCCTCCAGTTAATTAATTATAGGACCCAGCTAAAATCATTTTTGGCAGATGTTGTCCAAAATGTAATTGCTTCATGTCCAATTATCTCATAAAACAGGTACATTTATTTAGAAACTAAAATAAGGACATCTTTCAATTAATGCATCCTGGCAGTAGCAAACTGCCTTGATCAAAAATGCGTTATCTATGGGAACATTATCCAGGTTTTATGTGGTCATTGAGGGGAACTAGTAATAACTGCTGTGACGGCTTATAGGCCCAAAGCTTCTTCTTGTACTCAGTAGTACAGAATTTTCAAGGCTGAATTAATCATGTTTTTAAGTACCAGAAAAGCCTCAGAACTACTTCCCAAGAACAATTCCAGCTTTCTGCACCTTGTCTCCAAGTAGTGGCCAGATAGCTATCAATCCAAATAGATAGTAACTTTGCCTACTCACATTTCGTAAAATAGTATAGAACTGTCATCTGTTTACTTATGATTTCCAAAGGACATAGTTTCATTCTCAATTGATACACTGTCTCTCTCTAATATAAGAGTGTCCAAAAGTATAACCAAACTTTCAAATGTCCAATTCTTATCAAAATACCACATTAAGAAAAGTGATATCAATAAACAGTTGCTTAAAATCCATGATATATATCATACATAATGTGTATATATGTGGCCCAATGCCATATAAAGTCTGTCCCTTAATCAAACTTGACAACAAAAGGCACAGAACTGGAAACAAGTAATCTTGACCTCTGCAGAATTTCCTTCTTCAAGCTGTAATGTAGGTGCTAAGCCCTTGGCTTTGATCAAGAGAGGCGAGAAGGAAAGCCTTGGGATGCTAGACGCCACATTCACTGTGGCAATATTGCTTGAAGACATTGGCTTCTTGGTCACTCAAAGCTTCCTTTATGACCTTATGTGAAATGCACTGTGGAATCCATGCTAACATAATCTATTGCCGCCAAGAGAGACGTAAACCTTGTTAAAATCGCGGGTGCCAGTTACTCCGGGCTGCGATAATGGGTAGGTCCTTCAGTGCAGATATCAGTGTGATGATGCCTGGAGGAGCTCCTTAACTTGGAACTTTATGGAGCTATTAAAGAGACCAGTGGGAACCGTAGACTTTACACTATACAATAAACTCGAACCTCACTTAGTTATGATGACTTGTAATTCTGACCACAGAGTTGTGGCGTCAGTTCCCAGACCTGAATAAGGCAGGTTGGGACTACGTTTCCTTCCTTTTTACCCTCATTTCCCTCCTGCTGTCGGGTGTGTTCTTTCCACATCACTTTTGCCCCACCAGGTTGGAATTTTCTCTCTGGTCTCAGAGCATGTTTCCGGGAGATACTGTGTGTCCTCCCTCCAGGTTACTTCACACACAGCCTCTACCATTGCTGGCAAGAAGGCCCCTCTGCAGGTGTCCCTTCCAAGTTCATTCATGAGCCCAGGGACACTGCCCCTTTCTTCCCCGGTGTCCGCAGTTCACACCCTCCATTGAGGTTTTCTGTTTGCCCAACATTCAGATAATGGGAGGGTTTCATTCTGCTTCTTTTGCCTTGAAAAGTGATTTTCTTCTGAATCATATTTCTTCTGCTGGACAGAAATTTGGGGTAGGAAGACAGTCCCTGGATAACTGTCCAGTAAACAGTCTTGCTGAAGGCTCCTGCTATACAATTTTACTCATAGTGTGGTGGGAAGGGCGAGGGCTTTGGTGCCTTCATGATTGGCTCAGAGCCTCAGCTTTGCTTCATAATGCTGTGTGATCCCAGGCAAGCTAGAGAACTCTCTGAGCCTTGATTTCCTCATCTATAAAGAGTCCTTAGCTAGGCAAGGTTGTAGTGAGGACTGCAAATTACTCCTTCACTTAAATAAAAGAGAATGAGGGTGAGGGATGAAGGGGAGGTGGGGGAGGGAGAGGAGAAGAGGGCAAGATAGATACATGTGGATTTTTTTAGTACGAATGAAAAACCCCATTTCCCTTTTATTCCTTAGCTCTTGGGAAACTTAGAGATACATTTGATATTCAATTGGAACAGCAGACAAAATCTTCTGATCTACAATTTTGAATGTTTATTATTCCTGGATCTTTTGTTTCCACTTCCACCTGCTCCTGCATCTTCCTTTTTAAATCATATTTATGGTTCATTATTTCATGTGGATTTTTTAATGTGGGTTTTGAGCTTTGCCTGAGGTTAGAAGACTGTCTCAAATCTTTTCCGGACTGAGATGTGGTGTATATAAATATGTACATTTACAGATGTCGCTGTGAACGTTTTGGCCGCGGTATTTAACAACAGACTCGATAAAGCCATCTCGCATCCTGCCTTCCTTAATCCTCCCCATGACCCTGGGAGATAGATGCTGTGAACTCCATTGCCGAGATGAGGCAAGTCCGGCTCTGTGAGCAGCTTTCCTCAGATCACTTAACCTTTCTTGAGGGTCAGGATTTGACGTGCAACCCAGGTCTTTTGAATCCCAACCCAGGGCTTTTTCTCCTGCCACTGAAGTGCCTCTCCACAGAGTCACAAGCCATTCGGGTTTGCTGCTGGGCCTAATAAATAACACTGATGACAATAGTGCACATTCATCAAGCCCGCAGCGTGGCCGGCTCTTTACATGCATCAGCTCATTCAGCGCTCCCCACAAGCTGCTGACATAGTTACGGGCCATCCTCCCTTCTAGACATCGGCTATGCACAGGCAGGCTCCCGAAGGTGACAGGCCAGGAAGGGGAGGACTGAGGATTTGAACCCAGGTTAGTGTGACTCCGGGGCTCTTGCCCTTAACTATTACCCTCTAAGGGCATCAGTTCTGTCACTGAGTGACACTTCCTGGGGGTAGTGTTCAAAGAACTCTGGGCTTGTGTGATGTCACCGTGTGGCTGCGATAGAAGCAGACAGCAGCAGCAGGCTTCCCCGCTTCCCTGACCTCTCGCTGGTGGGCAGCGAGCTCACCTTTGCCACTAACCTGCCGTGGCTCATTAAAGTCTTAGACCTGTGTGATCTCCTTCCAATCTGTGTGAAGGGGTCACGGTCTCAGGCTTTGTGTCCCAATTCAGACTTTCCTTTGCAGCCTGCTTTAAGACCTTGACATATTTGGTAAGAACAAAACACGCACACTAGCTACTGGCCCTGAGAGGCATCTGGGACTGTTTTTGGAAGTATAATTATTACCTTGAAGTCTGCTCTTTTTATCTTTTGGATTTATTCAGCTTTTAGAGCCTTTTGTCTTAAGATATGCTTTTAGGTTATAATAAACAAGGCTAAATATTTCTGGAAATATTCAAAGAAGGACATGTTTCTTTTTCATCTTGATATGTGTACCGATTCTTTTCATGTTAATAGGATTATTTTATTTTCCAGATTGTTGTCCCCCCACTGGACCAAACTTCCAGGTCTGTCTTGGTTGTTGCTCTGTCCAGTTCCCAGGAACACCTGCAGTCCGTTCTCCCTCCATTCCCAGATGCCTGATCCCTTTCAATCACAAAATGAGTCTCTTGGGTTGTTGTCAGTATTAAATGAGATACTGTATGTTAAAGTCCTTTGAAACCATAAAAAGGTAAGATGACCACGCGGTCCCTGGTGCACACGTGCTGAAGGGATGTGCATTCATTACAAGGGCACTTTGGCCTGCAGCCTGGAAGAAAAGCAGAAAATTCCATACCTCTGTCGTGCTGCCATGAGTCACAGGCAGTGATCTGGAAACTGAAGTTCTGATGACCGGCATTTTTATTCAGATCATCGTGGGGGAGTCTGTGGAGGCTGAGAAGAGCACAGGGTCTTAGGGTGGCAGTTTTAATCTTCTTAACCAGGGGTCGGCAAACCCCTGGGCCAAGTCCAGACTGTCAACTTTTTTTACATATCCTGCAAGCTAAGAATAGTTCTTACATTTTTAAATAGTTGGAGAAAAATCAAAAGAAGAATAATATGTTAATGGTTACAAAAATTCCATGGAGTTCAAAAATCAGTGTCTATGAAGTTTTAAATTCTACCAATTAAAAAACCTGTGAAAATTTGTCTTATTATTATAAAAGGACCACTGAATATTCTTGATTTTGCCTGTTGGCCCACTAAGAGTAAGATGTACACTATCCAGCCCTTTTGACATATTGTTTGCAATCTCAGGCATAAAGCCTTCATTCTGCAGTGGACTCCAACGCATTCAAAGACCTCATCTATTTGCCAACTGAGGGACTTAATCTGAGTGCTGAGTCTCCAAAAAGGGGATAAGAGATATGAGATCTGTCCAGAGAAGGCTGAGGCTTGGAAAGAGCAGAAGGGACCATTTGGGACTCAATGGGGATGGGAATGACCAGAAGGAGAAATGCAACAGACAGCAGAAGACAGCTGGGGAAAGTCTGCCCCAGCCTGCTACGGAGGTGGCCCAGGAATGGCCAGCCCCGGGGGTGGTCTTGGTTCTCTTGGTTAGTCTGGGCACTGGACTCTGGGCATTGGACTCAATGCTCTTCTTTGTTCTACTGTCCACCTCCATGATTAAGCAATAGATGTTTCCTGAGTCTGCAATGCTGAACACATAGCATTCTGTGCCCCTGACCCCTTAGTTTCTCTGCACTAAGCCGCTCTCCTCACCATGTCCCTCTCTCACTGCCCTGGGGGCTCCCAGCCTCTGAGAGCCAGAGGCCTAATTCTCAGTGTCTGGTCTCTTCCCTCCAGGCTTTCAGTTTCTCTCTTCTATCCTGTACCATTTAGCTTTGTCCCCCAAGAGATAATCCCACATCCCCACACTCATCACTGACTCTGCCTTGAGGTTTACCAGCAATTTTCCTCCTTGGGGAGGAGTTTATAAATGATACCTGGGGTTTTCCTGGGGGCGAGGTGGTGCTCTGTGCACTTGTGGGTGGGTGGGGAGTCCTGGCAAGGCCTGCTGTCTCCTTATAGATTTCCTACCCACGGGAAGACAGAGCTCATGGCTGAGAACAATGGAGGGAGGCCCGTGCTAGAGGAGATGAGAGATCAAAGCAAGAGGAATCATTTTCTCGGCATCGGCCAAGACACAGGGCAATGGACTTGAGTTCTGGAAATAGTGGGAAGACGAACCCAAAGCAACCACGATTGTGCCAGGACTGAACAAATACAAAAGTGCTGTGGTTCCAGGGGATGTTTGTGCGCCACGGCTGTCTAGTCGCTGCCGGGGCTTTAGCTAGTCCCTGTTTATATTTGGTACATATGTTGTGCAATATTGCAGCATCAATTATGCCTCTTAATGTATGTTTGCTAAGAGTGACAAACCCTAGAGAACTGAAAAAGAGAAGGAAGGGTGCACAGATTGCCAGCGCTCTGGCCGTGACTGGGCCGGGTGAATTCATCAGACAACCTTTTGATGGAGGCGGACGCCTTCCCGAGGGAGCTGGGAGGACAACTGAGCACAATGAGATTGGCTGAGCCACGGCCACCTGTGGAACCAAGGACAGAATGTCACTGATGACTTCCCGACAAGTGCCCTTCCCTGGGAATATCCTATTGTCAGAGAATGAAAGCTTATTTTGCCACCACCTCCTTTAAGCAGAAATGAAGTCTTAGTGAGTAAAATAACACTGATTAGCACAGCACTCCCGAGAAGCCTCCAGGGTCGGATTTCACATCCCCCTTTGGACTTTCTCTTCAAGCAGTTAAGCACTCACTAGAAAATCCCTTCTCTTTATGTGGCTTCTTCAGGCGCATCATTTGTGAAACAATTTTTAAGAGATGAAGCACAATAAACCCTCACACTTGTATTTCTCTTATCTTGATGCCTCTTGAAATTTCCAACTAATCTTTAACATGGTTAATTTCTCCCCACCCCCAAGCCTCAACCATTAAATTAAAAGGAAAAAAAAAAAAGAGAGAAAGTGGAAAAAAAAAAACAGAAGTCCCTTGTGTTACTCAGCAAGACTGTGTGATTTGTAAGTTTCTAAAAAATCCTTCCAGCCCTGCTTATTTTGACAAAACTACTTAACACTTCAAGCAATGAACTACAGGGCATAAAAGTATAATCTGCAGAGAAAACCTTAATCCTCTGTAGTAACCTATTTGAATCTCCTCAAACACATTTCGGTGTGTAGGCCTGGAGAATTAAGTCAATTGTTTGATCTGAGAAGAAAGGCAATTAGGGCTCTCTCTTGATCTTTCTGGTTGAATTCTAGTCAGGGGCAGCCACTGTTCTCAACAGCTCCATTTGAGACCCCTATTATTATAATAATAGAGGTGAGCATTAGAATCGCCACAGTTAAGAGTCTCCCTGCATTTTCATTATGAGTTGTTTTATCCAGGAGTTTCAAATCGTGATGGGCTAATATTCAGCATACAAATGATTAGCTAGCTGAGGTTATTTTTTTTTTAACCCCATTTCAAACTTCTTCTTTAACCTGACAAATAATTCAGGGGAACTGAAAGAAAACTTCCAGAAATGGCTATTTCTACACAAGAGGATGTCTGTTTTGGGGGGTGGAAAGAAATGAACCGTGTTAAAGATTGGTTGGAAATTTCAAGAGGCATCTAAAGGAAGAGAAAGACAAGCCCGAGGGTTTACTGTGACATCTCTTAGTAGGACAACTGTGTTCATTCCCCGCAGTCACGGGCAGAGATAGGAGGGTGGGTCTCCTCAAAGAGATGTCTCTGGGGTCACCGCCCAGGTGGGACAGAGATGGACAATCTGGTTGGGGTGTTCTCGAGGGATGGTTGGGAGTGGCTCTGAAATTTCTAAATAGGAACAGCCCAGTGACAACAGTCCAGTCGTAAAGGAAAAGTGGAGATGTGTTTACATAGCCCAAGGATACGACTGAATAAAGATCATTGGTCTGCGACAAGGACCCCTGGAGAAGGAGTTGCTCCTGGACACTGTGGTAGTTGGTGACTAAAAGCCTGTTGCAGGGACAGGGAACAGGCTGAGCATTCTCGGGACAGGATGTAATTTTCTGGGCTTTCTTCCCATGGGAAAGCGCCAGGAGTTCCCAGATAGCCAGGACCGTGTACAGTGAAGTCACCTATGTCACTACTGCTTGGCATGGGGCCACTTTTGTTCCCCTGGGTATAAAGGTGCATAGGAGCTCCCCCTCACCTGGATTGTGGATCTCAGACTGTGATCTGTAACTTAGCTCCCTTGCCGGCAGGAGCTGGGGCAGACCTACCACGTCCCTTGGCTCGCCAGCTGAATAAACCAGGTTATGCCTGCCCTCCATGACTGAGTTTCTCTGTGGTCTGGATGAATCACAACATTGGCATCACATTGTCCTCAGCCTCTGGCAGTGCTGTCACTGCTGAGCAAGACTTTCCTTGTTTCCATGGCTGTATCTTATCACCCAAAATAAAAATAATGCTATTGGAGCCCTTATTCACCTGCACTGTCCATTTCCTGTGAGCTCCTGTCAAGAGAGGTGGAAAAGCCACTGAAGAGAAGACACGCCCCTCTGCTTCCTGCTGGATTCCACTGGGCTCACAGGTTCTTTTTTGAGCACATAGTTCCCAGCTGAATCCAAGTATAGGAAATCCAGACGAGGTGAGCGTGCTCTGGTCCCTGACGGTCACAGAGTTTCTGCAGGAGGCTCACCTCAGGGGAGCTGCAGTTCTGCTTCAGGGTAGTTGAGGCTTATGGAAGAGCAGCTAGGAGCAGCCCAGTTATTTTTATTTACTAGCAGTAACAGGGCACCCACAAAGAGCCAGGCGGTGTGCTGAGGAGCCTACAGTTCCAAGGCAGCTGGGGGATGATCCTGTCTGCAGGAGCTTGTGGCCTAGTGGGGGAAGATGGGTCAACCAAGGGGTACCGATAATACAGTGTGAAAATGTGAAACAGACAAGAGCCCAAGAGTATACACTGAACCTAAATTTAAAGTCCAGAGAAATGTTTGCAGGAGATGGCAAAAACTATGAGTGAGAAATATTCATAATTAGCAAGGAGGTGTCCTATTTCAGGCAGTGCAAGGTCCTAAAGGGGACAGAAAGCAAAATGTATCTAAACACCTGCAACTACCGACCTCTGTAAGGCTGGGCAGAGTGCCCACTCGAGAGGGAGCTTAATGCATCGTAAGGAATCTGGGCTTTAGTCTACAGGCTATGGGGAACCCATGAAAAATTTAAATATGATGGTAACATGGAGAGATTAGCTATTTAGAAGGAAAATGGGAGTATATTCGTTTTCTATTGCTGTGTAACAAATTGCTACACACTTAGCTGCTTAAAACAGTATCCCTAGCCTAGGCAGGCTGGCACATAAAATTAACTGTAACAACTCTCTATTACCCACAAGAATTTGAGGACTGACACTATTGAAATAATTACTATTTCAGGGTGGAAAAAATCTTGCAACGTACCTTTGCCACGAATCTTGAACCTAAACCTAAAAGCAAGCATTTAGATTTAATACACGTGATTTTAAAAAGTCAATGATACAAGAACGCAATGCGTTACATCCAGTGTGGGGGGAAGTCAGCATAACAACTGACCTGGTTTCTGCAAGTCACAAAGGAAACGGGAGGGGAGGAGTGTTCTAGATTGAAAGGGCCTAAGAGACGTAAAAGCCAGATGTAATGTGTGGATTGTATTTGAATCACTAGAGCAAAGCAGCTATACATTTGAATATGGACTGGTTGTTAGAAGTTATTAAGGAATTTTTGGTGATTTTGTTAGGTATAATGGCTTCATGGTTAAAAACTAAAATGATATGTCTGACCTGAAAACAGTCTTTTAAAATAGAGTCAATGGCCTGGTGGGCTGAAGTCAGCCCTCAATATCCCACTGAAACCCACCCTTCCAGAAGGAATGAGTCACTCTCTCTCCTCTGATCCCCGTAAGGCACCTTATACATGCATATTCATGGGTGTATTGTGAGTCCTTTGTCATATAGTGAACCCCCTGAGGACAAGGAGTCTGCTTTTAATCTTCCATACCCAGGTTAGAGTAGATGGCTACAAATACTAATAAAATAAATCTTAGAATGCATCATGGTTTCAAAACCCTTGATTCATGAGTAACTATTTTATATTGTGGTTGTTATATTTCAAAATTTCTTTTAGTCTAAGAGGACTAGGGGCATTTCTGAACCATAAGTAAACAAGTCAACATTAAATAAGAAACATGTCACCCTTGTTTCAGTATAACCTTCAGTAACAAGTGAGGCAACGGGTCCTTTTCATCTGGTTGGACTGGCAAAATTTAATTAAGGTTATTAATTGCCTGCCTCAGACAGAGGAAATTTATTTGTCACAGTTCTGGAGGCTGGGAAGTCCAAGATCAAGACACTTGTCGTGAGGGTCCACTAGCTGCTGTAATAGACAAATTCCCAAGTTGCAATGGCTGAACATATAGATATTTATTTCTTACTAACTTAAAGCCCAGGCAAGTTTCCTCCATCAATGGAGAAGAGGTGAGGTGGGGTGGTGAATGGGTGGGAGACTGCTCCATGCAGCCATTCATGGGTTCCCTGATGGTGGCTTCCAAGGTTACCCTGGCTAGTATCAACATCTAGCCATCAAATCTGGGTCAGTGGAAGGAGAAATAGCAAACCTACTTCCAAACCCTGCAGCCTGGAAACTCTACATTTCAACAGGTGAGAAACAGCCACTCAGCTTCACTGAAATGCAGAGATACTGGGTTATGGTCTCCAGTCAGGCTGTTGCTTTCTGACGACAATTCTATAAGGAGGAGAGCCATTTGGGGGACCAGCAACCATCTCCTTCACAGATTGTCCTCTTAACACTGACTGCCACACTAGAAGAAGAAATGTTTCCTTGGGCTCATGGTGCTTCATTAGGTCAAGACAGGTCAGAGACGTGAGTTATATGTGCTTCACCGGCCTCCACGTTCAAAACTAGCACAAGTTAAATACAACTCGCATGGCAGTTAATGTGTTAAATGTCCTGATGTTTATATTTAAAAGTGGCATTGTAATGCCTAACTATGTTTATCTTTATTTCATCCTTCATGAGATAATTAACAAGTAACAGGGTCCAGTGAACTGTTCGCTATAAGGAAATTATTGGCCAGGCTTTAGTAAGTACACCTTTACTCCCAGTTCAGAATGATTAGGTAACTGTGGAGAAATCTCACAAAAACTTCACAAACCTAAGGAAGAAGATAGAAATAATCCTGAAACAGCCAACTCGTTTAAGGAAATCTCATCCAAAGATGAGGCAGTTCAGAGGAGAGATGAGTTCCTTCACCACTGTAAATCTATCCAATGGATTAAACCTGGCTTCAGAGCAATACATCACTGGAGTGGTTTTCTGTCTCCAAATTGGAAAAACAAAGCTCTCCTTTGTAGATGTATGTATGCCAGTGATGTTTTTGATTCTGTTTCTAATCTGCACTTCAGCCCTAATATCTTTGTTGGGGATAAAACCCACACATCCCACTGCTTATTAGCCATCTCCACAGAGGTGGCATCCTACAGGCCTCAAACAGACAACACCTTACTAACTCTGCTTTTCTATAAACAGTTGTATCTTATTTGCACAAAATATGGCTTGTTGTTCTCCCACTTCCTTTCTCCCACCCTAGTTGTTCTTGCCCAGGAATAGTTTTGCCCTCAGGTGACATTTGCCAATATCTGGAGACATTTTCAGGTGTCTCAACAAAGGGAAGGGATGCTACTGGCATCTTAAAGGCAGAAGGATGTAGCTGAACACCTATGATGCACAGGACAATCCCTCTGCCCTCCATAAAGAATTATCTGGCCCCAAATGTCAGTAGTGCCCAGAGATACCCACCTCACTCTACGCCCTGCAGGTTTCACCTCCGAGCATATTCCAGACTGTCTCATTCCAGCACTCCCATTCCCCATGCCTTGTTTCAGGCCCTCATTGCCTCTTCCTGGAATATTATAATAGGCTCTAACATGGTATGAATGTTTGTGTCCCCTCCCAAATTCTTGTTGAAAATCTAGTAGCCAACATGATATTAGGTGAGGTCTTTGGGAAGTGATCAGTTCATGAAGACAGAGCCCTCGTAAGTGGGATTAGTGCCCACAACAAAAGAAATCCCAGGAGGCTGCTTTGCCAGTAAATCTACCCAGTGTATTGAACCTAGTTTGGTTTAATATATTGGATAGATTGAGGACACGGCAAAAAGTGAATCCTCACAACAAGTGTCTTGATCTTGGACCTCCCAGCCTCCAGAACTCTGAGAAATAAATTTCCACTGTTTGTAAGTCACCCAGCTTACGGTCTTTTGTTACAGCAGCACAAATGGACTAAGGCAGACTCTCAGCCCATTTTCTTGTCCCTCAATCCTATTGTTCGTATGCAAAGACATGTCCCTCATCCCCTGCTTGTAAGCTTCTTTCATCATCAAGGTTCAGTGAAGTCCTTCGAGTTGTCAACTCTTCCCTGCCTGGCTTAGTCTCCTCTTACCCTTCTTAGTCTCACAAGCCCCTTATCTGGACTATGCATACACCATCATTTGATCATTTGTCTCCCCAACCAGACCACAAGAAGAAACCATCACATTCAGCCTCTGTTACCAACAGCACTTAACATACAGTTGAGTTAATGTGCAACGGACACTGGCTGGCTCTTCCTCAGGACAGGAACGTGTGAGACTAGGCTGCGTTGGGTAGCAGGCAGGGCTGGGATCTGCAGAGTTGGCCTCATGGCTAGTTATGGAATTTGCTTGTAAGCCTCACCGCGGCTCAAGAGCCCTGGGAGCTAATCCGCCTTGGTGGCACGCCTGGCAGGTTTCAAGAGCCACTAAGGAGAGAAGCACCACAGTGCTACAGAAGCAAAGTGGAAGTCCAGTAAAAATTCCTGGAAAACGTGGTGGCTTTGGCATTATTCTGATGCACATTCAAGACTAGAAAAAGTACTTGCTTTAAAAAAAAAAAAATCAAATAGCTTGCTTTTGCTTGAAATATTGTCAAGGCCACCTGTGAATCTAGCATTCTTCCCCTCCCAGTCCTGCGATTGCTCATGTAACTTAAATGTAATGCTCAGAGAGGATGCAACCAATAGGGTGGAAGACGTGCCCCCCAAAAACCTCGCTCAGAAGTGATGCTCCCCCTACACTGCTGCCTTCTCCGGCATGAACTGGTGAGAAGGAGCACCAGGGCAAACTTTTCTTACAGGCACCATCTGACATTTTTATGATTAACAAATTAAGAACTACTAGTATGTGTGTGTATAGGCCTCGAGGTACAGGTGGCAGGACCACAAAGGAGGCAAGTTGCTTACAACCTCCACCCCTGAAATCCAATTCATTGAGAAATTATGGCATGTCCACAACTGGCACACGCCATATGCGTTAAAATATGCATTAATCCACAAGCAGCAACAATTACATTATGTAAATTAGATCCAACACGGGAAGATATTCATGATACTTAATTAAAAAGAAAGGCTACAGAAACCGGAAGTGTGGTACCCTCTTGTTAAAACACACTCCAGTGCAGGTGTATATATGTGTATTTATGTACACAGAAGGTCTGACAGGATATGAAAAGTCTCTGGGTGATGGAATTGTGATTTATTTTTCTGCTTATGCTTCGTACTTTTTTCCACCATATTTTCAAAGAAACATTTGTTTCCTTCTCCTGCTAATGAAAGTAATACATTTTCCAAGTTTTTGACAATGCATATGTAACGTGTAATAGTTTTTCTGATAAAATTCACTCTGAGACACTTGAATGGCCCACTCCCTCTCCTTCCCATCTTAACCCAATAATGTTCTTTTAGGGCAAGCTCCCCAACCACCCCAAGGAAAACCGACCCACCTCACATCCCTGCTTTACTTATCACCATCAACAGGTCTGGGTATCTAGGCTGAGAGTATCCAGCACTAGCACCCAAGCTCCCCAAGAAGCCCCAGAACCTATCATAGGGCCTGACAGAAAGCATTCAGGATGCATTTGCTGAAATAATGAATGAAACACATTGGTTTTACAAAGAAGTTTTGCCTTTATTAATTAGAAAGCAGTGCTGTTCAGTTTAAAGTAACATTTTTTAAATAAAAATTTTATGTGTTTTAATGTAAAGTCAGCCTTTTACCGCAGGGACCATTTAGAGATGCTGATGAAAGCTGCAACTCCCCTTTTTGTTTCCTGCCTCCTCTTAAATCCCAAACACACACACACACACACAAAAAAAAACTGAATACAATTTCAGGAGGTTTTGAGACTTCCTTGAAGTCTGTCCATAACTTCTTACAGGTTTCACTGATCTCCAGGGTGAGAGGTCTTGATTTAAAGTGTGGTCTGGCTTAAAATCACAACATCTCTCCTATTCTAATGATTCAAAGAATATATTTGACTCAAATGTCAGTCTTTCCTCCTCCCATTAGCCGGTTGAATGTTAAATGGATTCCTTCTACAAAGAACTCACAGCTTAGAGAGGGCTAAGTTCAATATTTACTGCTGAGAACTTGATAAACATCCAGATAAAAGCTAAAAAATCTAGTTAATAATCCAGAGATTTCAAAAAGTATAGCTGTTACGAGAGTGTAGTCAAAATATCTGGTTAAGTGAATCTGTCACTTGTCGGTTGAAATTCTAAGGTCATAACTTAAGACAGAAACAGAGAAACAGGATCTACTCCACACAGAATATGCGTCTTCAATGTTATTGTTTAAAGAGCAAAATAAAAGGGAATAACACGCATCCACCAATGTGCGGTTTTCCATTAAGCAGAAGAGAAATCAAATGCTTTGTAATAACGACCATCCCCTTAAGAACAGATCAGTACAACCACAGGGAGTTGACTTTGTATTTTATTTCGGGGTGCACATTTCATTCATTGTCTGTAGGAAAACTGGGCTAAATCTCGGGGGTTCTCCACGGCTGCGCCCGCCTTCATTTCTTTATGTCTTCAGTCTCATCTGGCTCCCTCTCTTGATGCTCTCTTTCCCACCTCATTTCTTTTAACTCTTGTCTGTACTTCCGTTCAATGAACCGCTTCTGATGGGCCATCTGGGGAAAGTTATCTGACACAAGGAAATATATTTTATGCTTAATAAAGGATAGCCACTAGTGCAAACAATGACACAGACTAAACACATACGCTACAAGCACATACTCAGATGAAACACGCACAGTTGTATTCTGTAAGGCAAGAGGATAAAAACCTGGGTTTTTTCCCTATTCTTTTATCACTCACAAACATATTGGAAGTACGGATTGGCACCCCTGAGTCTAGAGTTCAGTATCTGGAGTGAACTCGAGTCTAAAAGGCACCAAAACATACAGAAATGCTAAAACATAAGACGTATGCTTTGGGATGTTTCCAATCAGATGCATTATAGCACCATTCTCCCAGCAACAGGTGATTTTCAGGGAGAAGTTAAAGAACATAGTAAAGTCAAGTCATACATTTTTGAAAAGCTAAGATCAAAAACTCATACAAATAATGATATCACACCATTATTTATTAAGAATTAAAAGAAAAGTGCAAAAACAGATCCATGGGCAAAAAGAGTCATTATATCTGATAATTAATTCTACTCTGAAAGTTTATTATGAGAGGTCCAAACTGTATCTATAAAAGTAACTCAAGTAAAGAACTTGAAAGTTTGGTTACAGGAAACACCAGAGCTGTATTTAGTTAGATATTTGACCCTGTGCAACGGTGTCGACACAATGAAAATCTTGATGAAGACTTAGAAATTTTTACAATTCAGTTGTCATTTGTGGTGTAACTTTGGTGTAACAATGAAGAGAAAAGTCAAATACAGGTGAGAAAAGTCCATTTTATACACTGAACACATACCTAACAAGCACCCTTAAGGGGAACATGAGTAAGAACTACACAGGTTAACTGCCCATACGGAGGAAAATGACTGTGTTAGGAACCTAACCAGATGAGGGGCTGCTCAAGAGAACAGGTGTTACTTCTTCATGTTTCAAACCTATGGAAAGAATCCCAGATGTGAGAGAACGTGGTCTTTTGGGAAAGCAGGTTGGTCTGTTTAAGGGAGAGGTGTGACGCAGGCCACCTGTGTGCGGGGCAGCCCTCGTGCCAGGGCTCCACCTCTGTGCTTTCACTTACCTGATCCCAACCACTGCCTGACAGTAAGTGAGCACAGTATAATAAGACATTGAGATTTGAGTGAGAGAGGGCAGAAAAGCAAATTATTGACTGCTATTCCTCTCCTACTGTGCCTGATTTAGAAATTAAGCTTTATTATAGGGAAGGGTATACAGGGGAAAGCATGACATAACCGGGGTTTGGTGCTACACGCAGTTCAGGCGTCCCCCGGGGACAAAGCTCATATTGTACAGTCGCTCTCCATGGATGAGGGGAGAGCTTCTGTACAACATGGGCCTAAATTCTAGTGCACTGTCCTCACCCTGGGTTGGGGTGGAGAAGGGACAAGGACAGGGTGGTGGGAGACACATCTGAAAGACAGGCAGTGAATCAGCAAAGACCTGGAAGGTCTGAGAGTCGTGAGTGCTGATAAACGAGAGAGGAACATGGGATCTGTAGTTCAGAAATAAACCAGTAATAAAACCAATTCCCTAAAAGATATTTAGTTGATTCCTTATACAAGTGTGTAAATCACAGGTTCAAATACTATTACATTTTAAAAAATAAATAAATCCCAATAAGTTATCTGTAAATTACCTTGTAAAGCAAGTTTCTACAAAATGAACTCTATTCCTACATAAATTTCACTGTAAAATTGAATTTACAATTTGAAAACCCTACAACTCAGCTCTAACCATTGACAGACTTTTAGCATATATCTTTATAAATTTTTCTCCTATGAAGTAAAGTTATACTATATAAATACACAACAAGTAAGCACACTTATTACCTAGACATGAACACATTTAAAATCATTCCCCTAACCACTCTTACACAGCAAAGTATGTATTTATGGTGATACTTTTTTCATTTATTCTAGTCTAAGCATTTTCCCATATCATTAGTTTTCAACACCATTATTCTGATAGCTATAAAATATTGTAATATTTACATATAGCTATAGGGTTGGTAAACTACTACCCATAGGGCAAACACCGCTGTCTAGCTGCTTTTATAAATAAAGTTTTAATAACACACAGATACACCCATAGTCTGCATGCTACGTATGGCAGTGGGCTGCAATGGCAGAGTTGAGTATTATTACAGAGACTGTGTGTCTGGGAAACCTGAAATATTCACCATCTAGCCCTTTACAGAAAATGTCTGCCAATCCTTGGGATATACTATGATTTATTAAACACTTCTGTACTATTAAACACTTGAGTTCGATTTTTTTTGTTGTTACTATAAATCAAGTTATCTTGATTTATCATAGTATATGAATGTTAGTCCATAACTCCAATTATTTCCTTAGATTTGATTATCAGATATGAAATCTCTGGATCAAAATAAGTGAACTTCTTTAAGGACCTGACACATAATGCCAAATTGCTTTCCAGCAGTTTAAACAACTGACTCCCACCAGCACATATATGGAGGCCTAGCTCAGAGTCGGTGAGCTCTCAATACTGTTCTATATTTGAAAACAAACAAAATCTCCAACGATAACCTTTAATAATTTATAACTAGAAGACGGAATCTCAATATGTGATATTGCATCTATGTACAATGGATGAAAAAGTTCCCAACAGTCAACTGAAACCTCTCAGTGAAGATTCCATGGCCACTGGACCCGGCAGCACTAGCTTCTGTCCCCGCTGACTAACCCCCCCCTTTCCCCAACAGGAAGCTACTGTCTGCTGATCTCCACTTGGCTCGTGGCCCTCTTGTCTTTCCTGGAATCTGGGCCTCTTCACTTTCAGCTTCCCGCACTATGCCTTCTCCCCCCGACTCCCGTTATTGGGGCACTCGGAGCGTAATAGAATTGTGTTGTCATTTTGTGCCCACAGGTTCTGCCGTGCAGCACAATAGACCTCAGAAGAAACTTCCCTTGCACTTAAGCCTCCAATTTACAAAAGGCTATGCAGTTTCCTACAAGTTCAATTATGTAATTGAAGTTTCTTCAACCCATGCATCCCACTCTTGGGAATCTATTCCATAAACCTATAATAAAAACACTGATAGAGAGACATTTATTGTCAACAATGATTAATAAACATAAAAAACAAAAAGCAGAAATAAAATGCCCACCATAATAAAAATGCTGAATAAAATACAGCACACCCATGGCAGGAAATATTATGCAGCCATTCAGAAAGGGTGAATTAGACCCATTTTCTATGGTCTGTGGGGCTGCCTATGACCTACCACCGAGCAAAAACAGAAGGATGCAGAGAAGTAAATAACATCTCATTTAATAAAACAATGGGAAAAACTGAAAAGAAAAAACCTTCCCGTGTATAGATCTATGTTACAAGATTTTACAAGTATGGAGAAATACACAGAGGGAAAGACAGTAAGGTGTCCACCCAGATTACAGGGCTGAGGGCAGGGCTCTATGCAAAAAAGGGAAATGAAAATTAAAAGGCACTCGGGAATACTTTTGTTTTTAAATAATAAGCCCATTTTATCCGTATCTTACATTCTACTACACTCTCTGTGGAGAATAATTATGAAGAAAACAAGATCACATTTTTATCAGTACTTACCTTTTTTTTACTTCCTCATTTTCTTCCTATAAAACACTCATTACATTATGAACATATAATTATAGAAAAAGAGATAGACTTACATTTTTCTAGTGCATCCATTGCTGCTCCCATTTCTGCTTGCTGAATGCTATTAAATAAAATAAAGGTAAGGCATACTTTAACTTGAAGATTTTTCTGAGTTTTTTTCTTCCAAAAACACAAGATGTGGCTACAAATTATTCAGCTGATTTTCACATTTGGTGCATAAAATTACATCTGATTACTTCTACTGTCATGTGCTGCATGGCCCAGATAGGGACATATACAAGAGCATGCAGAAATGTAATTTGTTTGCACAAAGCCTGTTTAACTTATTCATTCCACTTTTCATGCTGCAATAAAATGCCTTCCATTTATATCAGTTCTAAAGTATTTCTTACTTAAGTTTGAATACCGTCAGTATAAAGTTTAAAGAGGAAAAGAATAAAAATATAGAGAGAGACAGGCTTCAAATCATTTCTCATTTAAGACAGAGACTGGAAAGTTCAAAGAAAGGTGATAATATACATAATTCTTTCTACCTAAAGATGTTAGCATTTCCACAAAGCTCAGGTGAATACCAATAAGAAATCAAATGTCTAACGGCTCTGTCGCAAGACAGGACACATCTTACATTTCTAGCTTACACCCATGTGCACTCTGTTGAGTAACTGTAACTGGGAGGACCTTACCTGCGGGCTCAGTAATGCGGTTTCCCAAGGTATCCAAAGCCCTGTGCACGGCGGCATTCCCCCCAGCCAAGGCCCATTCTCAAACCGGGGCTTGGCATGGTGATTAGTCCTCGGGACTCACTTTCCTATCACCCTACACACTCTATACTCTAAGAGTACCAGTGGGGGACTTCTCAGACACAGGAATGTTCATCTGAACAAACTGAAAGCATTTTCTTCTCCTACCTTGGTCCTTTCCCACAGCCTATTCTTTCTCCTTTGAAATAAACAGCCACAGTGTAGGTTCTGGCATGGGATGGCCCCACTGTCTGCAGAGTCCTGAGGGCAAAGGAAAAAAATCCCTAATTCTGTTATTTGTCACGTACTTCCTGCCTAGACAGGGAACGGTAAAATAAGAAACACAAAAACGGCAGAATAACTCAGGGGTGAGGTTTTAATCAGCTAACCTGATGGAGCTTTTGAAATAGAAAATTTTAAAAACTGTAGCACTGCATTGTTATATTTTTCCCCAAAGTAATAGACAGCATCTAAAGGCTAACAGTGAAGTATAAAATATTTTTAAACAATTTCGAAGTGTGCATGTTCCGAGTATCATAAGATTCACAACTTTTAGTGTGAAAAGTCAGCAGCTTCAGTCTGTTTCTTGTTTTCCAGGGCTAATCACAGCCCCAAAGGCTGAATATTTGGTGAGACACCTCAGGCCACACCTGAATGCTTTCATGGATTCTTTCTAATGTCTGGCATCTGACCTCAAAGATCAGAACGTGCATTTAATTTCTGAGACATCTGAGATAATTTCAAAAGGTGCTGTAAAGCCAAGTACACAGCACAACCTCCAAAAAACAAAGCTCCAGGTACTCTGGATTTTAATGACACGCTGCAGATTTCAAATGCAGTAAAACTGATAACTTCATGGAAAAGGGAAATTAAAAGTGGCCAACAAAGATAATAGAATGAACACAGTAATCTTGAAAAAAAACTATGTAAAACAACCCTATCATCTTGATAAAAAAGAACAAACTCATCGTGTACTTTCATTTGGGGGATTGATGACAAGGGAACATGGTAATTTCCTTGGCGTTTCTATTCTCCCGGGGATAAAAGTGCACGCTGGCTTCTTTAAGGTAGTACTCATTACAGTAATCAGGCCTGCGCTGTGAAAAGTTTATCATCCTCATTTTATTTATTGAACTTTAATTATCACTTTGATGAGGAAATACTTCGAGCCTTTCATATAATGCAGTTTGGATATTCATTATGCTTATTAGGCACATATTAAAGTGCTATTTCTAAACATTTGGGGAATTTTTCCCAATAAATCAAAGAAATATTGTTCAGCAATGACGGCATCTTGGCACAATTTATAGCAGCTGGCTGTGGGGTGACTCAACTTTCCCCCGGTCTTAGTTTTTCTTTTAGCAAAAAAGTCTATAAAGCGTTGTGACTATTACATAAAAACATGAAAAAGTATTTAAAATTCCCAGCTGCCACTCTGGTGTTTTTCCTTGAGAACTGTGAAGTTTGAGAAAGTCCAAAGGGAGGCGTTGACTCCGTGTGGAACACATACCCACAGCCAGGCATGTGCACAGACACAGGTCGCACAGGATCAAAGCCTAATTTTTTTTTTTTGCAGTTTTTGCCAGGGCTGGGTTTGAACCTGCCACCTCCAGCATATGGGGCCAGTGCCCTACTCCTTTGAGCCACAGGCGCGGCCCTGAAGCCAGATCTTTAAGCACCTTGAAATCACAGTACTTTGACATGCAACCAACCTATCTCAACAATCCCTTCATTTTGTAATTCCTCCTTGAAACTACCTCCTGAATGAACATGAGTGTCTCAGAATAACTGCTCTTCTTCAGAGCCAAAACACCTGTTTTCATGAAAATGGGCAATTCGTGGTATAGTGACCCAATACTCCCCTACATTGCTTTTGAATGATGTTGGCTAACAATCAAAGGAAAAAGACATTCACAAGTACATGGTACCCACTGGGTGAAGGGCTCTTTTATAACTTGAACTTTGCCTTGGAAGTGAGAACAAAGTAACCTAAAAATTTATACCTCCATATTAATTTGAAATAAAAAAAAGAAAACTAAAAAAAGAAGTATGTGGCAGTTTGGGGTACATATTCTGAGAAGAAAACTTCAAAATATTGAGCAACTGCCCTGCTTCTTACAATGGCCCTGCAAGGGAAGCACTGCTATCAGGCAACAGAGACAGAGGCCAGCAGGGTCCCAGGCAAGGACAGAGAGGCAGCCAAGTATTGTCAAAAATAAGCAGGCGCCACCTTCGAATCTGGATGCACAGCCCAGCAGAGGTTACAACGAGAAAACAATTACAGATATTAGCTATGTATATAAAACCTTCTCACCCCAGCTTCCTTATCTTGCTCCCATCATCTTAGTCTGCCCTCCTACAGGCAGGAGCTGACAGAGAATGTCAGAAATGGGGGGAAGCACGGAGGCAATCCAGTGGGAACCACTTATTTGTGGCCCAGAGTCACACTGACAGGAAGTCTACATCCTGGGTTCTTGTCACGATTACCCCGCAATAATTAATTCTTCCTCAAGGTCCGTGGAAAACCAACCCTGGGGACTCTGGCTGCAGCGGCCTGCGGGCAGCAAGTACTTACTTATACAGAGGAATATCTGGCTCTTTCCCTTCCGTCCTGAGGGTCAAGCAGCACTGCTGAAGCTGGGACTTGGGGTCATTCCAGTCCTGATTCAGAATGAACTCCTGTGGAAGCCCCCCAGTAGTATTTAGTGATGTGTTGTGGAATCACCAAACATAAAGCACACCCCAAATTTAAACCTCATGTGAGCTTACTTTTAATCGTGGGAAGAAGCAGACGTTCATGAAAGTATGAACGTACTCCAGGTCCTTGTCAATGTAGAGAGCGGCGATAAACGCTGGAGACAGAACATTTTAAAATAAACCCCACGGCATTGTCTTCAGCAGAAAAAGTAAGAAACCCAGACTTTTAAGCAACATTTTAATAAGGTTTTCAACTTCTAGATCCTCTTTAATTTTTAGCATTACCATTTCATCTTTCTTCAAATAAGACTACTGTCTATTATTAATATGAGAAGCAGCAACACAGATGTGTAAGGTGGAAACCGCGGAGTACAAAGACTAAATTTCATTTAGCTAAGGGCCAAATGAATGGTTTCTGGGAACCCCCTTAGCATCGAATAAATCAAAACACAACTTGAAGGTTAGTTATGATGCCAGAAGGTTATCATAGGATAACCTAAGTGGTTACATCCTTGGGTCTTGTACTTCTCAACACTAGTCTTGAGGAGATCAACCATTTTATAAGGGTATTATGTTAAATTTCATAAATAGAAGCAGGACAATTTATAGATTCAATGGACCCAAATACAGAAAATCTTAATACTGGGCTTAATGACGACGTAACAATCTATCCAATTTTTCATTAATAAATGGTGACCCCTAAGATGATTTCATAAAAAACTACCTTAACCAAGTAAATAAATGGTGCCTTTTTAAAAGAAGGAATAAAAAATAATTATAATCGGGCGGCGTCTATGGCTCAAAGGAGCAAGGCACTGGCCCCATGTGCCAGAGGTGGTGGGTTCAAACCCAGCCCCAACCAAAAACCCAAAAAAATAATAATTATTATTATAATTGAGCTAAAAAAGAAATGCCAGTGATACTGCTCTCTCAACTTAATTTTCCTGTAATTTTCATCTTTAAATTACTTTTCTTTAGTTGAAAAAGAAGTTCTTTTAAGTTCCTTAGTTAGATTGCCTTGCACTTTGTAAATGAGCTGGTTTTGCATGGTAGACTTTGATATCTGAATATAATTCCAACTGTCAAAAATACCATAATATTAAAAAAAAGTTCTAAGGCCCAGTGAATGGCCCACTTATTTTGAAGTAATATCAATTATGTGTATAATCCTTTAGTTAGCTATAATAGGATTATTTACAATGCTATCAGACCATATCAGAAACTGCAAAAGATGACATTTGTCCATAGAGCTTTGTGCTCGTTCAAAACAATGGATAATAGTTTTAGCATTTAGTGAATAAGTTGTCCTTCTTTCTTCTGTGCCCCTGTGTGAAGGCTGATGGGGGGCAGAAAAGCTGTGATTCAAACTACTGGCCTTCATATGTGTTATTCTTTCACACAAAGGGATATAATGGCTTAGGGTTGGGTTGGAGGGGTGGGGATTAGGCTGCTCAATATGAATTGAACATAAAGTTCATTATTTACATGTCAAAATCCCAAATTATTCTCCTTTGGACAAGCTTTGGTGAAAAGCACAAATAATAATTAAAATAGAAAAAAGGTTTGTTTAGTCAGAAAATATTATAATAACAACAAGAAGCAGGAGGATAAATACTGGTTGATTGGATTTAAACTTCAAACCTGCACATAGAAAGAAATGCTTTATCGGTAGGACTCACACTCCAAAAGGTCTGCCAAGGTCTTGGTGCGGAGGGCCACGGGCCGCTTGGTCTTGTCGTTGGTTATCGCGTACTCCTGCATGCCCAGCTCCTCCGCCACTTTGGCCTGAGTCCTGTTATTCACCAAAGAGCTTCGTAACAGCTGGCCAAAAGGAATTGGGGTACATTTAGAAACCATCTTTCTTGCTCCCGTGTGGGACTCAACATGACTGAGAGCATCTCGTGACAGGGACACCAAGGTAACTGATGGTCTAGGCACTCCCGTGACCCTCAGATGAGACTGACCTACTCCACACACAGCCAGTGTTTCTCAGTAACACACTCTGCTCTGCTTACCTGGATTTTACCTACATGTCATTTAAATAGCTCATTTACTTCTGTATTAGCAGTTGGACAGGGTTGGGAAAGATGGATTAAAGGTCATAGCTTCTTTAAGTTTAATGCTACTAAATGAGGAAGCATTAAAAGGTTTTTTTGTTTGTTTTGTTTTTGAGACAGTCTCACTTTGTCGCCCTGGGTAGAGTGCTGTGGCATCATAGCTCACAGGAACCTCAAACTCTTCGGCTCAAGCAATTCTCTTGCCTCAGCCTCCCAAGTAGCTGGGACTACAGGTACCTGCTACAATGCCTGGCTATTTTTAGAGATGAAGTCTTGCTCTAGCTCAGACTAGAATTCATGAGCTCAGGTAATCCACCCACATCTTGGCCTCCCAGAGTGCTAGGATTAAAGATGTCCCGGAGTGCTAGGATTATACGCATGAGCCGCTGTGCCCAGACCTAGGAAGCATTAAAAGTTTCAAAAATCCATTTTATTATAGTATAATTTATATTCAATAAAATGCACCCGTTGTAAGTGTACAGTAAGATAAGCTTTGAAAACCGTACATATTTCTATCATTCCAAATTCCCAGTACCCTCTTACCACCAACCCTCCCCAACCCCCAAGCAGGCAAACTTGGCCTGCCTTCTGTATGTTAGTTTTAAGGGAGTTTTTTTTTTTCCAAATTTAAGCTTCAAGTTTAATGGTATTGTGTCAACTTTGATATTATAAGACTTAGGGAAGGTATAGCAGGTATTATAGGAAAAGATCTGGATTATTTATTTACATTTTTTACTTTTATTATTATTATAAAGATTTGTGTTATATATCCTGAGTCTTAGTTTTTCATACTGAGATCCTTTACCTTTGATCAAATTAAAATATAATTTTTCATATTTCAACTTCAGGAATTCAAAACAAAAATTTCTACTGGACATTTCAGACAACTAAGAGTCCTCCAAGGAGTATCTAAGTTGTGCTATTAGATACTGCATGAAAATTATGCAACCAATCCATCGTAGAGGTGTCCATAAAACAAGCATAGTTTAGGCACTTAACACTCATTAACCACTCACTAGGGGTTAGAGCCGGGGAGGGAAACTGGGGGAAATGGGTGGATGCAAAGATGGGAACTCACCAAACCAAAACTGAACATAATTAGCCCCAATCTCTAAGATCTGGGGGAATGATGTCCCCCAAACTACAGCTTCTCTCATAACAGATATAACAAATTCTTGGCCCATTAAAAAACATCCTGCTAAGAAACATCCCTGAAAGCCGGGAAGGAGAGCAGGAAGCAGCTGCGTGGTGTGCTGGTGTCGCACCCCCGCTGCTCCCGCCGCACTTTGTTTATTAGATGCAAGTTTTATGCTCTGTGGCTCCACCATGTCAACAGAGCTTATGAAAATCAAGATTTATTCTCAATGTCTGATATTGAATCCTTGACAACAGATAAATAAGAAACAATATGTTCTTAATTTGTCTGACAATGATTCATGAAGCAGAAATACAACGTGAGCTCCGTAAGCCGTGCTTGCTGTGGAATTTCTGACCATTATTCCTCGCCTGTCTTTGCTGCTTTCCTCCCTGTTTCCCCCTTAACTGCACCTCTTCTTCCATATAGGGCTGCTTTAAAACCAATACCTACAGAGAGGCTCAAAATTGTAAAAGCCTAGCTTTTAATAGAAGACCAAACAAATAAAGAGTATAATTTATATGTGATAAAATGCACCCCATTTTAAGTGTATAGTTAGATGAGTTTTGAAAATGTTGTATGTTTCCACCGGTCCAAATTCCACACCCCCTGCACAACCAACCCTCCTACCCTCAACCACAAATAAGTGAACTGGAATGAACATATCCGTTTTGGTTTGGATCTTAAATGGGGACTGGGGGTTGCAGTTGTTAAAGGAGAGGCTGTGGGCACACAGCAGGGTAATTCTGAGAATATGCCATGCTGAGCAAGTTGGGTCCTCTACAGATAAATGCTTTTGGAGTGGGTAGAAAATTCCTAAGGCTGTGTAGATGGAACATTCAAGCCTCAGTACCAACAAGCCCAATGCACATGCGTGCACATACAAATTATGATCCATCACTGGTTACCAGCCCCAGCTGCACCTCCCCTGTCAGGGCCCCTCATTCAACGTTGTACGGTAACGCCGGCTGACAGGGACGGAGGAAAGCAGTGAGGAAGGAAACAGAAATGCTCCCAGTTTTATTTAAGACAAGCCCTGACAGGTCTTAAAACAGGAGGGGGGCCAGGAGAAAGTGAAATCTGTAAGTTCTTGCCAAAATCCTAGAGCCTGAACCAAAAGTCAGTAGGGAAGAAGGAAGCTATAAATCATCCATATTTTCACAGTCAGTTTAAATTTAGAAGATGAGTTGAAAAGAGATAAGACCTTGCTCTTTACCTAGACAAGAAAGTCTGAATGGCAGTTCTTTAAATGACAACTTTCATCCTTGTCCTTTGCTGAACTCTATTTCATAATGAATCATGTTATTTGCCAAAGAACAAGATCCAGGGGGGATGAGCAAGGAAGGAAACCTTGCGAAGTCATGTCAGTGCCACGGACCAGTCCTATAGGCAATTACGCGCCAGGCCCTGCACTGACAGCTAAAGATCCCCAGAGCATCAGTGTCCTGCTGCTGTCCTTGGGAGCCGACACCCTTCTGAGAAGCCACATCCAGACTGGCTGCTGCAATGCACTTTGGTGGCTGCAGTGTTAGCAGAGACCACAGGAACACACAGGTGCTCAGGAAGGCCTCCTAAGAGCTGACTCCTGAGTAAAGAAACACGTTTCATGGGCTCATCCATCTGAGTCTATTAGCAGATGCTGGTGTCTAGGATTCTTCCAAGAACCAAGGAATCAAAATTTCTGAAGCTATAACTTGGACACACGCCTTGTGAAAAAAATCCATGTAGGTGGATTCCAATGAACATAGAATCAGAAGTGAAAAGACTGAGTCAGCCAGGAGAAAGGTGCGAAAAGATCTTTAGGAGAAAACAGCTATGGCGAGAGCAAGGGGCCCCAGCACAGTAAGGTAACCGTGGGGTGGGCCTGCAGGAGCAGTCACAGCCAAGTGGGAGAAGCCGGTGTAGGCGTGGCTGGCAGGTGAACTCCAGACTTTCCTACAGGTGATGAGGAATCCGAAATGGTGTTAGATGGGGGCAGTAGAGAGGTTTTTGAGACAGGGTCTCACTCTCCTGCCTAGGCTAGAGTGCTCATCATAGTTCACCAGAACCTCTAAGTCCTGCCTTGGCCTCCCAAGTAGCTGGGACTACAGGCACGCACTACCATGCCTAGCTTATTTTTCTATTTTGTGTAAGGGGCCAGAGGGTCTTACTACATTGCTCAGGCTAGCTCAAACTCCTAGTCTCAAGCAATTCTGCCACCTAGCCTGGCCTCCCAAAGGGCTGAGATTACAGGCATGAGCCACTATATCTAGCCAAGATAATTTTTCTATTTTGAAAATCCTTTGGGGGGAAGGACTTAGATGGGGTAAGACATAAAGTTGGAGAGCCTGCAGATGTTGATGGTATAAATTATTATTTTCAAGGAGGAAACATCTATTTTTATTTGGGGGGAGCAATCTAAAAAACACACGTTCAGTACTCAATTTTAAGCACAAGGCAGTTATTGAACTAGTTTGCAAGCAGTGCTTTTTGTCAAATATTGTAGTAAACAAGCAAAAGATTTGGCACTGAGCTGCCTGGGTTCAAACCGTGGCTCCGGCACTTCCTAGCTAAGTAACCTTTATAAGTTATCAATCCTCTCTCAGCCTCAGTTTCTTTATCTATAAAATGTAGAAAGTACTCTCCTCAGGGGTGGCACCTGTGGCTCAGTGAGTAGGGTGCTGGCACCATATACTGAGGGTGGGAGGGTTCCCACCCAGCCACGGCCAAACAGCATCAAAAAACAGCTGGGTGTTGTGGCAGGCGCCTCTAGTCCCAGCTACTCAGGAAGCTGAGGCAAGAGAATCACCTCAGCCCAAGAGCTGGAGGTTGCTGTGAGCTGTGACACCACAGCACTCTTCCAAGGGCAACAAAAGTGAGACTCTGTCTCTAAAACAAACAAACAAACAAACAAAGCACTCTCCTCACAAGCTTGTTATGAGAATTAGAATGAACCAGACATAATCTAATTACAGTGACAGGTACATAATAAAAACACTAGAAATGTTATCTGCGGTTGTTATCCACATGGCAACATCAGTAGTAGGCAAGAAACTTGCTCATCAGTGTCAGGGAAAGGGGTTCAAGAAAACTCTACGAATTCCTCTAGATTTATTTGCAATGCAAAATGTTCCACATACCTATCTTACTCACTGAACTCAAAGCTCTCCATATTACAAGGTGCTAGCCTATCCTTAACAATATTTCACCTCCCCAAAAAGACAGAGTTTAATTTGAGATCACTAGAAAGAACAACACAAAGCTGTGATGGGGGCTCTCTGTAAACCTGAGGAAAGGAATTCTGAATTCCTGGTACAATGTCAGGGAACAACGGGAATACCCCAAACCTCAAATTCTGCTTTTGAGAATTCAGGATGTTTTCTACTTTCTCAGCAGAGCAGTCTTTCACAATCACTACAAACTTCAGTCATCATAAGAAAAAGGTTTACTGGTCTAAACCAAACACACACATTGGCGTGCTTCCTTCAACTTCTCTATTCACTCTTGATTCTAAAGAGAAAAACCACAGCTGTGGGAATGAGCTACCAAAGAGGGCCACCTAGTGTAAAATAAGTAGACTGTGATTTATTATTTTAAGGGCTTTAATATAAGAACATGGGATGAAAGCAAAATGCACTATTAAAAGTGACAGTGATGTGCCACACAGGTCTATTATACCAAGAGTGGCAGCCAGGTGGTCCCCATTTCCTGTGATAACTAAAGAAAAGGTACACAAATGCTAGCAGGCAGAATACGGGTCAGATACAAAGAGCCAAATTATGTCAGTGACAGAGAAATCCTCAAACAGGAGGCTGTGGAATCTATCTTCTCAAAGAGATCTTCTGGATAAAATGCCAGTCTGCCTGAATGATTTATGCTCAGTGCTGGCTGGAGGCAGGAGGGCAGGATTAGATCCCTGCTTCTCAAGCTTTTTGTTTGTAATCCTTGCTCTCCTTTTCATTATCCCAAACCATTCCTCTAAAAACAATCTTCTCGGGGTTCATCTGGCTGGTGTGTGCCACCATTGGGCACGGTGCCTCGCACACAGTAGGCACGGGAATTAGTAACTATTGTCAGCACACAGTAAAGGCTAAGAGAGAAACCGGGCACAGAGGAGAAGCTCCTGGGGCTTGAAATCTGCAAGTGCCACGGACAGGAACGCTGCCCTGAATAAATGCTTTCTCTGAGATCTTTTCACTGCTCACCGTGACCCTATGCATGGGCTTATCCTAAGAAACAAAAACTTCAGTGTATCAAATAGCACCTCTTCCTTCTATATCCTAATTCAAACGCAGTTATTCTAGAAGTTTTTTAATCCCCATCCTCCACGTAATAGTGCTTTGTTTGTTCCTAGAACAATTCCGTAAGCCTAACATTCTTTCCCAAGTAGGCCTTTTTGAATTGATAATTTATAGAACAGAATGTTTTTCCCCATCAGCATTCAAAACTTGACAACCATGATTACTTTTGCTCAACTGTCCTTATTCCCTGAAAAACCAGTGTGCAAGAGAATGGCTCAAAGCTGACAATGCCTCCCCAGTGTGAATTACTGCAACCCCGTGCTCTGTAATCACAATAACGAATCCTTTGCCATTCCCTCCCGATGAAACGACAGTAAGGACCTGTAATTTGCTACAGATCTTACATTAAGTTTAATCCTCAGATATTTATAAGTTTTCTGTTTCCTCCCTTATACACACAACAACATGCCTCTTCTTTCCTGTGCCACTTCCTCTTCCCTCTGAATATAACTTAGCTGCCACTTTTTTATTTATTTACCGAATATGTACTAAGAGCCTGCCATATGCCAGGCACCGTGGTGAACAAAAGCATGTTCTCCCAGAACTTCTAGCCTCATGGGGTGGGCAACCTGACACAAGGGCCAGGAAGGAAGAGAACAGAGAATTGTGATGAAGACTGGGGTCAGCACAAGGTGGTTAGGGAAAGTTTCCCTGCATCCAGGGTCACGCTAGAATTGACATCTAATGGAAAACAAGAGGCACCAGGCAGATGACAGTAAGGGTGAGAAGCACACAGGCCACTGGCTGGCAGGAGGGTACTTGGAGAAACACAGAGCAGGCTGGTGCAGAGGGAGATGAACATGTGGCTTGAGGCTGGGCAGGAGGACAAGGTCAGGCTTCTTGAAGGATTTCTGCCTGTGAATCTGTCCATCTCTCAGAATATAAAAACACCTACAAAAACAGCAAAGGCCAGTTTCTCAAATAGTAGCATACACTTCAGAGGAAACCTGTGGGGGGCGGGGGGCACACTCCTCTTGTGGGACGATGTCACACTGCCCTGTGCTGTGTATGAACACAACCTACAATTCTTGTCCTTTGCTATTTAATAAATGTCACTCTTTCCAATTGGGTCTCTTTGTTAATCACATTCCTGTGACATCTTGATAGGTGTGCAGAAATCACTGCACTGGGCCAAGAGAGTAAGGCTGGCAGGGATCAAGCCAGTGACAAAGACAGGGTGGGGAGGAGAGGATAAATTCAAGTGATACCCAAGGACTAGCACTGTCAGGACTTGTGAATAAACTGAAACATAGACAAGGGAGACAGAGGGAGGAATCAAGGATGACTCCCAGCTTTCTGGCCTGCAACACTGGAAGGGTGACAATACCATTCAATTATTCGGGAACACTGCAGGAGGACCCGGGGGAGAAGATTATAAATTCAGTCTCCGATATGTTGAGATGTTGAGCAGGTAGCTGGGGCTGGAGCTCTGGAAAGAGAAGGGACTGAAGAGACGAGTTTGGAAGTCATGTGCCAATAGGCTGAAACTGATAATATACACAACAAAGATGCCCAGGAGAAATTAGAATAAGAGAGAACACTGCTCAAGAGTCAGCCTCGTGGCTCAGCGCCTGTGGCGCCTGTGGCTCAAGTGGCTAAGGCACCAGCCACATACACCTAAGGTGGTGGGTTCAAATCCAGTCCGGGCCCTCCAAACAACAATGATGGCTGCAACCAAAAAATAGCCGGGAGTTGTGGCAGGCGTCTGTGGTCCCAGCTACTTGGGAGGCTGAGCCCAGGAGTTGGAGCTTGCTGCGAGCTGTGATGCCACGGCACTCTACCCAGGGGGACAGCTTGAGGCTCTGTCTCAAAAAAAAAGAGTGAGCCTTGCAGGTACTGCAATCCCTATGAGCTGCAGAGAATAAGGTGAGCCTGCAAAGCAGGCTAAAGAAGAGTAGCTAAGAGGTGAGAAGCAGCCCAGGAGGGCGCAGATAGGGGGCAACAGTGTTTCAGGGAGGGAGGAGCAATCATGTTAATGGCCATGTGAGCTGGTATCTTTTAAGACCATGTCTTTAATTTGTGACAGATCATCTCGGTCTCGACAGCAACTTTGCTGGTCCTGTTGATTCCCACCAAAGCTTTCTATAGATGTACTTCATAAAACCATTGTATCATAATTCTCGCATTTGTCAATACTGTTCCACTGAGCTTGTCAAAAACTCTCTAATTTTAAGACTGCAAGGATAATTAACATTTTGGATAAAAGTACAGTTCTGGCAGTGAAGTGATTTTGGAAAGAACCCAGAGCTAGAATATCTTGCATAGTCCTAGTTTTACCTTTATCTAGACCACGGGCAGGACTCATGGTTTCTGAGTTTTGGTTTCATGATCTGTTCATGGCTGGTGGTAATGGACACAGGAGGCAGATGGGAAATAGTAAAATTGTCAATCAACAACATCCATCTCCATAAGATCCTAGAGTTCACAATTAATTCCTCAGGAACCCCAGGGAAAGTGTGTGTATTTAAAACACACATTTTTAACAGAAGCCTCTTTTAGGGCCATGATATGAATCACCAGTTCAAGCTATATGGTTTGGTACAGCCCTTTCTCAGACCACCCAGATATTCCGGAACCTATGAAGTCTATTCCCTCACACAGGAAAATGAACATGTAATTTGCTGTTTTCTTAATTTAGAGTAAGATACTACTCATTTATTGCTCACAGATGTTCATTATTTTTAAGAATTTAATATTAACTCAGGAAGGAAACACTTTCCTGTCCATCTAAAAGCAGTGAACTTTAAATCGTAATCAAACTGTTAATTTAAAATAAGAGTATGGCTGATCCCTCCGTCCTATAATGGCACCAACATGGTACATAGTAGGAGCTCGATACATATTCATTGAATGAACGCTGGGCTTAGATATTCCACTGAAAAATCACATCTAAACATAGCCAAATCACCATAGTTTCCCTAGCTCCAATATTTATGTCTCACATAAACTATTTCTAGGGTTCACAACTACAAAGATAAAATCCAATTCTATTCAAAGCAAAACATGCATAAAAATTGTAGAGATGCGAAGTATGAAAGACTTGTTATTTGCTTCAGCATAATAAAGTCTGCACTAACAAAGTTGCCTGTAGGGTACCACTATTTCTCTTTGCCCAGTAAAGTATTCACTTTCACAATGCCTAATCCTATGGGGACTTCTCAAAGCTTACTCCTTGTGCCTTGAGAGATCATCACAAATGGTTTCTAGATATGTTTTGTTCACCATTCCAGGGATATTATTGATTGGCTTCAAAGTAAAAACAGTAGAGGGCAAATAAAAAAGTACGAGAAAGTTTCACAAAATGAAACGAAAGTAAGAGGAATGGGGACCATTTCACTTCGTTTATAAATCAAACCTATGTCTGCAACCCCCTTTCAACTCTGCCAGGATCTACCAAACTGAGTCCCCACTGCCTTTCAATCTTCTGATTTTTCCACACCAGGCCCCCTATGTCTGCAATCCCAGTGTGTGGAATGTCCTTGCATAGAAATTTCCTCTCACTAACTCCCAGTGGCCAAATCCTAACCCTTCTTTAAAGGCTCAAACATTGTCATATCCATGAAGCCTTTTTCGAACTCCAGAGCTAGAAAAAAATCTTGTACCATTGCCTAAACTGCTCAAATGTAGCTATTTACCTCAGCTTCTTTATCAGATTTAACAAGTTCTACCTTGCCTTCGGTTATAGCCACTTCCTTCTACTTTTTACAGTGTGTATTTATGTGCAAACACTATATATTACTTATTTTAGTATTAAGTATTAATTATACTTGTTTTAAAGTAATACTTATTTTAGTTATTTATTTGTACTTTTATCTTCCAAAGATGTCAAAACATCTCTGCTCCCTTCCTGAGGCCCATCTCAATGTCTTACACAGAGTAGGAGATCAGTAAAGAGCATAAAAGGAGTTCTTATCTCAAGTTCGCTTTATAAATAATCTGCACAATGAAATAAACAGAGCCATACAATACGCTATCATCACTAAAAACTAAATCATCGATACAGAAATATCTGTGTAGTCCCTCTCATCTTCACTCCCTATTACATAGCCCTGTTATGGGAATGAGTGATTTAACACAAACTCACAGTTAAATGTCCTTCATGATGGTCTGGGAAATGAATGAATAAATACTCTGTGGCTACCAGTTGCATTATGGAATCACCCAAGAATTCCATCCTCTGATTGTGGCCTCTGAAAAAAGAAACATCAATGTAAAGAGATCAATAAACATCTGGGGATTTAAAAAAAAAAAAATTTTTTTAAAAGATAGAAAGGCAACATGTTCATCTTGTCTTAAAGCACAAAATAAATACAATTCCCTAAGGCTCTTCAATTGAGAAGAGATCTGAGTTAGTATATGCTGGGTTTCAAAGAAGAGTAAAGTAAATACTGTCCACGGCTTAAACAACGCTAAGCACTGCCTACTCAGAAGCTGAGCAGTATCAATGGAAAAATAAAATATAACAGAAACAGCAATCATGTAACAAAGCAGAGCTAAAAGGGCCAAGAATTGTCTTTGCTAAATCTATTGAAATATATACTCAATTATTCAAATCTGTAATCCAGATTTTTTTTTAAATATCTATAATAAAAACCTTTAACCTTTACAGTTTAAAGAGATGGGAGTATTTGATATGGAGATGGAGAGCAAAAAATACCACAAAAAACAACCCCAAAGAAACAAAATTTTGTTTATTTTCTTATTTCACTAACTTGTCTGTAAATCATTCACTCAAGAGCAGGGGTCAGAGAGCTAAATCCAGCCCCTGGCCTGTGTCTAGGAATAAAGTTTTACTGGAACACAGCCACGCTCAAACGTTTGTGGGGCCGCTTTTATGTTACGATGGCCGAGTTGAGTCACACAGCCTACAAAGACCAGCACGGGTATCCAACCTTTTTTCTTTTCTGCTGCAAAATGGAAGAATAAGAATTGTTTGGGGCCACACAATAAATACACCAACGCTAACAAAAATGAGCGAAAGAAAAGGTATGCAAATGTTTTTCACAATAGCCAACATCACCGATAAGCAAAACAGTCCTAAAATAATCTGCATGGGGCCCATGGGCCACGGGTTGGACACCCCTGATTAATACTTAATATCTGTTATTGCATGAAAAAGTTTCTACTTCCTTCATACTTCTCTTAAATGTCACAGAGAAATAAGATGCATGACAATGGGACCCAAAACACTGAATTGGAGCATATCCCCTGGTCCGCACCAGTACTGGACTGCTTGTCCATCTCACAACATGACTTTCCCAGGCATCTGTTTGAAATCCCCATTCCCTGGAAGGACAGACACCAAAGCTTTGAGATCACCTCGTCTAAATGGTCATGTTAAGACTACATAAGTAGTCGGTCACTCACAGGGTCAGATGGTTAAATCCCACAGTTCTCAATGTGAATGCCCTTGCTAGAAGTCGAACATGAGTAAAAATTACTCCAATTGCTTCTTCAAACTCAGTAAGTTTCTGCAGAACTGGAGACGTTTCAATAAGTTGTCGATCGGTATTTGGTTCTTGTAGCTACAGGAAAACAGAAATGAATAAAAGTCATGTGTAGTTTTTGGTTACAAGAGTAATGAATGATCAATTCTAGGACAGTGTTTTGTGAAATTCCTTCTCCCATGGGCAGAAATTCTGAAATGCCAATAAAACATGGAAGCTTCTTTTTCGTCTTTTAGAATGGTAAACAAACCTAATATTTAAAGAAGACTCAAATAATATTTTCCAATCTTCTGTCAGATTTCAAGTCCAAGTACTGTACACAGATAGTTCAAAATCCCAAGTATTATACTAACTCTCCGAGGAAGATGTGAGCTGAAGAGCAGCTGGTAGAGAATATATACGTTTAGTAAAGCGGTGGTTCTCAGACGTAAGCATCTATGAGAACACGTGCAGGGCTTGTTAAACACAGATGGCCAGGCCCTGTCCCCAGGGTCACAGATTTCATATGTCTGTAGTGAGGACTGAGAGTTTGTCTTCCTGAAAAGTTCCCAGGTGAAGCAGATGCTGCTGGTCTCAGGACTTGTCCTTTGAGAACCACTGTATTAAAATAAGCAGACCACTGTGCGTCTTCTACGGACCAACCCCTTTCTGAGCATCACTGAAACTGAAGTCAGCTCACACTGGAGATTACTGCACCACAGGCAGGTGGCACCCACCTAACAATGAGCCTCTAACAGTGTGCAGAGAGCAAATGTGAAAGGTGTAATGAAAATGAGCATTTTCAACTCTTTAGGTTTCTCTTGTATTAATAAGGTATTTTTAAAAAACTCTGAATAGCATTACTACTATAAAGTTTCTCATGAGAATTCAGCCATTAATGATTCCTCTTACATTTATTTATACATATATACACATATCAAAAGATGTGTAGGTGAGTGTGCAGATGCATATTGACAAGTACACATACATCCCAAAATAAAATAAAATCCAAGACTACTAAGAATGTTTAAACCAACCAGGGAAAACAGCATCATCACACATAAAACTCTTAAATTCCAAAATCTTGAGTAAAAAGCCATCGCACTATACTAAATAGTATTTTTAATTTACAATAAATTTTATGCAATCCGAGTTTAACTCTCAATACAATCTGGAATGGCTCTCAATTCCTAAGATCCAAATTAGGCTGCGATCTAGCAATGTTAATTTAGCGCCTGTTCTACTTCTTTAACATGCTCAGATTCACTATTATTTCACCTACAACAGCAAGTGTGTAGATACTCTGGAATCAACATGTGCCTTCCTGCCAGTGGGGGAGAGCGCCCCACAGCTACACGGGAGCTCTCCCTGCACGGTAAGGCACCCCCAGCTCAGCCCAGACCACGTAAACAGGTTCTTTTTATTATTTATTCCAACGTTTTCCAGCTCTCACACCCCAGCTTAAAGGAATACCGTCAGTGAAGGGAGTGAAAGGATAAAAGCGGGAAGGGAATAAAGGCAAACAAAAGTCACAGGAACAGCCGAGTTATAAAGCTCATTGCAGACAGGAAGGTCATACTCACTTGGAGTGGGTGCAGAGGATAATTGAGCCAGACTTCGCGCAGGTCCTGGAAAACGGAGTGATGCCTTTAATGCTCAAGGGAGCCACTTAACGTACTCTAGAGTACTAAATAAAATGTCATTATTTGAAATACTGAACTATTTCAGATGCTGACTCCACTTATTGCAAATTCAATAGTGCTAGCAAACTAATTTTTTTTAAAGTGTATTCACCACTCAAACTGCCTGTAGTGACTCTAATTAGCCTATTAAGCTCGGGAGGAAAAGAGCTACCCTCAGCCCCAGAAGTCAGAGACACCTTTTAAAACTAAGTTACACATTTGCTTAACCTAATACACTGGATTAAGCTGTTCTTTAATCATATTTTTTTGACTTACCATTCCCCAGAAATGTGCATCAGCTGTGCCTTTTGTAATTAAAACTCATCCCAAATGTCCTTTATTTTAGGCACCAATTAATAATCATCTGAGCTCTTTTAAGATGGAGTGAAAAACGTCCCACATCTTGTTCATAAGCCCTTACATTTGAGACCACGCTTTGCTGGTGGTCACTACAATTGCTAACTTGAACAACCAGAATGAATGAATTTTATGAAAAACCCTAGTACACTATTTCATCCACTGAGTTAAATCTAGGAGCAGTTATAATTAGAACGGCCTCAGAATCAAAGTGTTTTTCTTTCAGTTTCAGACGCTAGAGAGCCTTTGACTGAATCGACTTGTTGGCCTTGATGTTAGGTTTATAAAAGAAACAAAACAAAATTTGAAAACAGGAAAAAATATTTTTCCAAGGTTTTTTTTGGAGGGGGAGGTGGGTATGAAATACAGGAAAATTTAGTAGAGCTTGTGACACACAGAGATAAAAGGAAATAAAATACTTAATGTTTTTGTATAACTTGCTCTTTAATAAAATACACTGAGGATATTTTTATAGCATTTTAAAAAAGCACTTATATCAAACTGTTCTTCAAAGGCATTTTAAAGGACTTCTCTTAACCAATTCAGAACCTTTCCCTTGAAATCTCTGTAGTATAAATGACAATGAATGTTCCTGTCTTAGAGCTTCCCAGTGTTCTCTCAATGCTTTTCCCCCTCCTTCACCACCCTAAGTGGACACTTACCAACTTCAGCCCCTTGTCTGAGCTATTCACTACCATCTCCTCGGCAGAACCCACCACTCTCATTGCTTTAACTCTCAGAGGCCAGTCTGGACTGCTCATTCGTTTCCATTGCAGCACTGACCTCTTATCTCAGCCATGGGCCCTATGGATTGGGGTCTATAACACCAAATGCCTATGGGCCTCTATGACCTTAAACACAACACAAACAAATGCTAACTTTTCACCTTTCCCCTTAAACTGTGGATTCGTAGTTAGGGAAGACAGCAGGCTTAGAAGTCTGGTTGCCTGGGTCTAAACCTAACTTCTGTGTTGCCAATTCACTTAACCTCCCTCAGCCGCCATTTCTTCAAGCAAAAGACAAAGATAATTACAAGACCCACTCAGTGGGTTTTCTGATGCCCTAATAAGCAATGTACTCAAAGCATTAAACCCAGTGCTGGCCCACAGAAAATACTACCATTAATAATGATGACAACAACAACAGTGATAAACAGCTATCCCTTCCAACCAACACCAAGCTCCAAAGCTCAAAATGCTCAGAGACATCTGATTCATCTTTCTTCTGTCTCTTTTGTGCTTTACACCCTTCCCCCACCAAATACAGGAGCACAGAGTGGATGGGGGTGCCAGTAAGATGGGAGACAGCCACAGCGTAAAGGTGGATATGGTGGAAGGAGTTTATGGGGTGACAGGGGACACAGAGGCCAGACAGCAGGGAGGAAACGGAAGAGAGTTTGCTGAAAGAGCCAAATAAAGACAAAGGCCAGAACAAGGCAATGTGAGAAAAAGTCTTAAAATAGACACCACACGCTACAGGTGCAAATCAGGGTGCACATTTGTTTATATGTGTAGGAAAAAAATGGGGGACAGGGAACACCTGTGGACAATTTTGCCATCAGGAAGAAATTCATGCACAGGAACCACCACACATCTCCAGAAAAACAAATATAAGATCAACTTTTCAAAAACAAACATTGTCCAGTTCATATTTCAAAATTATTCCTTTTTTTTAAGCTATCCACAGTAACACAGCAATAATATCTGACAGCCACTTAAGCTGAAGGTTTCACAAGACTTAAAACCCGAGCTTCCTGTGTTCTTTATTGCTCCACGAGGGCTATTTCATTCAATTAGAATGACATTTCAAATTGGAATACAGAGCTGCCTCTCCCTTGAAACGCTAAATTGACTTGTTTTGGTACAAAAAGCACCCAGTATGTTCTATGACATGCAGGATTAAAAAGGTATCTCTGGCAATATTAACAGCTTAATACTTTAGCAACAACAGAAACTATTTTAGAATCTATCACTTTTTTCTTAAACTATAATTTGCTTCATAAAAAAAGAGCTTCCATACTCTTTATTCATAGCCCTATCAGAAACTCCCTATGAACTGACTTTATACTAAAATATCCATTTATCTAGTCTACATAATTTACATAAACATAAATTATAATAAACAGAAAAGTCAAAAGGCTATTACTTCAACTGAGCCTGCATGGGGTAGGTACCCAATGATTATAAAATATAACATCATAATTAACTTGAAGATTCTTCAAGTTGAAGCAAAGTCATATTATATTTGAGTTTATATTTAATTTACAAATGACTACGAAGAAAGACAGGATTTGGGTCAAAGAAAAATTCCTAGTGGCAATGCCCATGGAACTTCCCCATCTGCAAGAGTTAAACGAGCTATTTTGGGGGGACCCACCCCCTACAGCAGGTAGATTTAGGTGTTTTGTTTCTCCTACAGACTCTTCAAGAAACAAAGACCAACTGAAATAAAATCTTCCATAATGATATAGAACTGAGAAAAATCAAAAGACTCAAGATAAATACCGGATCATTAAAGAGTAAGCGTCCAAATAACTGTTTGGCTTCCTCCAGACTTCCCTCCAAGTAAACAGCTCCTACATAAAAGGAAGAAAATGCCAAAAGGAAGCTCGCATTAATATTCAAAGAAAATTACATATCTCTATAAAAAGCAAAGAGGCAAGCCAAAAACCACTCACAGGGAAAGAAAAATCAAGCTCCAAAGCAATTACTTTAAAGGTAACATTTTCCCTCCTTTAGCTACTCTTTGTATCATAAATTAGACTCAAATACAAAATTCAATTTACTAAAAAATCTAATATTATAAGTAAAAGAGCCTCAGTATGAACTATCATGAAAAGTAAAGGTATAAATAAATCTTACTAAGGGCAAAATGTGCAAATACTTGACTTAAGAAAATGTTATATTTTATCTTTTGTATTTATAGTTTATGTTTCAGACCAAATATATACAGGTACCCAAGAAAAAGAATCCTAGCAGGTAAAACCTGAGTCTAGATCAATGAAGGCTTCTGCAAATAAAGATCACGGTAACCTTTACTTTTAATTCTAAATACTTAAGCACTGCATACAGTTAGCATTAGTCATAACAAGTACCACAATAACATTTTAATTGCATATCCAGTAATAGAGTAAGGTTCCTATTTTCTTGAAATCAAATTTTTACACTTGTCTTCACAAAGGCTACTTTTCCATATATGTTAAGATACTTAGTTACCAGGGTTTTTCACAACTAAATACATTTATTCTTTTTTTTTTTTTTTTTTTGAGATAGAGTCTCATTCTGTCACTTTGGGTAGAGTGTTATGGCATCATAGTTTACAGCAACCTCAAACTCTCAGGCTCAAGCAATCCTCTTGCCTCAGCCTCCAGAATAACTAGGACTACTGGAGTCCACCGTGACACCTAGCTGGTTTTTTTCTATTTTTTGAGTTGAGACAAGGTCTCTCTCTTGCTAAGGCTGTTCTCGAACTCCTGTGCTCAAAGCAGTCCACCCACCTCAGCCTCCCAGAGTGCTAGGATTATGGGTGTGAGCCACCGTGCCCGGCCTAAATACATTTATTACTTATCAATAATTGTAGTAACAATATTGATAATAACAGTAGTAATGGTAGTAGCTTCTGGGGTTTGGAGGCTACTTAAGCCCTGGGGACCATGCAAAGCATTCTCATCTTTCTCTTCACAGGACATCTTGGTAGAGTGTGTTGGAAAAGACTCAGGCTCATATTGTATATTAGGTTGATTTGAGGGAGGGCTTGAAGAAGTGAAACTTTGTTCTCGATTAGATGCTGTCAGAGTTAGATTAAAAGATCTTGACACCAGTTCTGTGTAAGTTTTTATAAGGAGGTAAGTGATCCTATCTCACAGATGAGAAAACTGAGGATCAAAGAGCGCAGATAACCTGACAAAGACATGTATTGGATAAATGATGGAGCAGGGAACTGAATTAACTGCCTAGCTCTGGAGCCAATGCTAACACCAACTGTCAAAAATATTATGTGTACAGAGCACAGTAATTCCACATGTCAAACTCCCTGAAAACAGACATATTTGTGAAAAATAGACATAGCTGTGAAAAGACTGTGGATAATTATTAGACATTCTCTTGCTACTACCATCAGCATGAAACTATAATGGGAAGCTTTTATATTCATTTTCAAAGGAAGGGGGCAAAAATGATAAGTACAAAGGCCTTTGAAAGTAAGATATACTTGATCATTTACCTAAAAATATCAAATTGTCAATCTACTGTAACATTTCATCGTAAACCATACTTGCAATCACCAGCTAATTAACTCTTCATAACTTTCCTATACCAACGGCTAACTGCATCCTGGTGAGTCAAAAAGAAGCTGAGGAAGCAAAGCGTCTGGGTGAGGAGTGAGGTGTCTACATCAGTCTGGCTTCAAATGAATAAATAATAGAGGCAAGCCTAGACTTTAAAGATGTAGTGTTTTCATGACGTTTAAATCAGAAAATACTGCTAATAGTTTAAAATGTACTCAAAAACAACACAAGAGTCTTCGATGACCCAGTTTCTGTTTGTTTATGTATGTGATTCTGAATCAAATCTGGAAAGTCATCCACCTGCATATTAATCCACTTCATTTCAATTCATTCAACACTTACTAAGCATCTGCATGATACCAGATTCCAATTCGGGCACCAAGACTGTAGAAGCCAGAGAGCATGATCAACATCTGGAGGACTGAAAAACTATAATACAGGGCAGTGGGTACTGACTGTACCAGGGACCTCACACACTTTGGGAACAAGTAATTCTGTCCCAAGTTCCCACACTGACTTTTACGCGTACTCCAGATTGTCTAGACATGTAAGAATGTAGAATACGTAAAGATGAATTACCTATTAATGCTTCAAAACAATTAGCCATTGCATGCCGAAGGTCTGATTCTCTACAAAGGTCAGGTCCATGAGCATACAGCATAAATCGATCCAGTTCAAGTTTCTACAAAATTCAAAATTACAAAAGCAAGAAAGAGTCAGCCAAAATCTTAATTGTAATAACGCAGCATCTCCCAGGGAAGGGAAGGTGATGGTTACAAATCCACTGGCCTTGTATTAGTACATTAAGAGGACTTAGTCCCCCATGCATTAGGAATCCTATACTTAGAGTTCCGTTTTGACCAACTAGACTCTTTCCCAAACAGTCTATGGGAAGCCTCTTTCCCATAGGCTTCTATGAACTCCCATAGTTCAGGTAGGGCTCAGAATTGATCAGAGCTGAGCTTTCTAAGTTCAGACTCCCCACAAGCCTAAGATGGAATAAGACTCTGCTACAAGAGCACGGACCCCTGGGACACAAACATAACCCAAAGTTTTGGAAGTCAGTTATACCTCTCTGATTCCAGAGTTGTGTTGTACTGATAGTCTGCACCATACAAAACAGATTTTTAGGTGCTGGAGTAAACAGAGACCCTCAGAAGACTTCAAAATGCCTTGTACCTCTAAATCTTTTTTTTTAATCTGGTGAGGATTGTGGGTGCCCTATGTATTTGCACTTGCGTCCCCTTCATAAGCTTTCCCTACTCCTCTTTGTGCGAGCTAAGTTCAGACAATGAATTAGATTGATCTACAGGGTTCTGGGAATATTATCTACAGTGAATTATGTTTCCTTTTCTGATTTGGTCTCAGGAAAGTGTAGAGGCAAAGTTGTGGCTCAGTTCTGGGTACGGGACTTATAAATACATCAGTATAGACTAACTTCACCTCTGGCTGCATTTCTTTGTCTTACTCCATATTTTCCCTTTACCTTGATGTCTGTAGCTGTTTATTTCTTATCCTCTGGTATTATAACATACAAATCAATTCTACTTTCAGAACTAGACACAATATAAATGAATATTTTTTTATAAAACTCCTGAGATTGAATAAATGGAGATCATAATTCTTTCCATAAAAGGAGTAAGATACGAACATTGCATAAATATGCAATAAATTTGTTTCCATTACCACGTAATTCAATTCAATAAATACTTACTAAGCAATAACATGCCACATAATATGGAACAAGACACAAGTCAGTGAACAACCAAGGCCACTATGCATTTCGTTAGTCCTCAGATAGAAGACACGGAGACTGTGTGCCTCAGAATGTATGCTGAATATTCATGCTCATTTATATTGGGAAAAGACCAACAATAAAAACAAGACATATATGCTATAATATTTTGTAATTGTTACAAAACCATGAGTATAAAATATACTCAAATGAGAGTTCTGACTACCCCAAATGCAACAGGAAGAAAACATCTCTTTTTAAAAATTGATCCCAAAGTACAAGACTTTATACTAGAATATGTAAATTTCATCCATTTGACAAGTTCACTGGGAAAACTCAATTATTTGCTATCTCTGGAGCCCTGCTTGAGAGCAGACTGCAAGCCATATTTTATCTTATAAACAATGACTGTATTATGGAGTGCTGTGAATTTTCCAACTTTCCCCAGTCTCTACTGTATATTCTTATTTTTCTAAGTAGGCATCAGAGGAACTTTTAAAGGGAGAGGGTAGTAGTCTCCCGTGTATGTTAAGATGCTCATTGGTCTGGCAAGCTGACCTGGAGCTTTCATTAAATTCTGAATGGAGTCAACAATTCTCCACCAATTCCCCTCACTCCCAAGTGGTTAAAAACCACTGGTCTACCCAGGAGAAAGTTAGGACCCCCCCACAGCCATCTGCTGGAGCAGATGAGTGAATACGATGGGAATGGCAAGGCTTGGACTCTGTGGAGGAAATCGCATAGAAAAACCAGAAGGGAGAAAGTGGCCACCTCTGTCATTACTCCTGCTCTGCACAGCACCCGATGGGTTGTGCAGTAGCTTCTGTTTCCATACTATGGCAATTTCCCATACTTGGTAAATGTCCTCCCTACAAGCCTCTGAAAAATAATTATACAATTCCATTATATCTTAAACTAAAAAGAATATAATGGAGAAGGGAATGACAGTCTATTCATTGATATGTACCTCCAATGGCATTAACATGAACAATCAGAAAGCACTCTGACGATTAAATCAACCAAACACTAAAACAGTTTTACATAGAGTTGCAAAATTTTATTCTTTAGTATGTGCTAAAACCAAGTTAGCTTACCTTGTAGCCCACGGTTTTTCATTAAGCCATCATTATTCACAATCTCAAATGCCACAAAAGATGGTTCAAGGCCTACCACTGTAACTATGATAATAATGGTATTACATAAAACAAAACAATGCATTCTTGCTAACACCTGGGATAAAATTAAGCATGTTTTGAATATAATTAATACCTGGGCAAGATCAAATAAAAAAGCAGTCACAAAACTAGGATGGGTTTTAGCTAGTCTTTTCTATCAAATTCCAACTTTTATATCAAAATGAAAAAAAAATACAAATTATGTAAGGTGATATTCAAGAAAAACCCACAAAACCTTTTCCAGCAGATCCTCAGTATTTGGAAATTTAAGAACCACAAGTATATCTACTATTAAATAAACCCAAATGGCTATAAAAATGTGAATATTTACCCTATGAACAAGGGAAACAGCAATAAAAATAATTAGCTCCTACAAAATTATTAACATCTTTGTGTGATAACTATGAACAAGCATTATAACAACCACTTTATAAACGGAATCATTAAAACTCATAATCTCATTTCATTCTCACAAGCAGGCTGGGTGGCAGGTGCTAATATCATTTCCATCTTACAGATAAGAAAGCAGAGGCTCAGAGAAGAGAACAACAAATGTGTCAGTTTGTACACTGCTACCCTGCCCGTGGGGAGGTGGGGTGTGAACTGGAGCCCTGTTGAATCAGCACGAGCACTCAAGTTCTTCTCTGCTACAATTCACCGTAGTAAGACATTGCACAGAGATGGGAACACCAAACCAGATTATGTCAGTGGAATGCCCAGCACGAACTGAATTCAAGAAAAAGTTCTGTTAGTCACTCAGCTAAGTCAACAAGGCCTAGCTGGACAGCCTAAGCCCTAAATCTTAATTAATGGGATTTGTGAGTTTAGAGATTCTCAAAGGTCTATAACGTCCCCTGTGTGGACAGAAATGGTCTGGAATATTCTGTTCAAAGCTATAATATTGCTTGTTAATGTAAATTAAAAACAAATGTACTACAGAAATTGCACAAAGGGAAAATGCAGAATATTTCCCTGCTTTTGCTTTGTTCCCATGTTCCTTTTCCTCAAATGTTCAACTCTGTTCATGCACATCTGTCAAACTTTTCTTCGTCTGTTCTCAAGTGACCTCACTGTGGAGTTCATTAGCTGCTAGTGAAATTCACAAAGGTAATAGAAGTAATAAGGCTGAATCGTTAAAACCTAAACAAAAAATACCTGTCTATACCTGGTCTATAAAACGTAATCCCTTAGTATATCCTAAGGAGTCACTTATTCAAGTGCAGAATTAGGCATGGACGGAAGGAGAGGACGCAGGACACAATTGTGAACGCTTCGGGCTCTGTGTGTACCTTTGCTAGCATGGCGAGGTGCTGATTCTGAACGATGGCCGTTCGATAGGTTGCTAATCCTCCTTCTTCCAGACTAGGAAACAAATAGTACAAATGGACACTACAAAGGAAAAAAAAGAAGCAGCACATCAATAAATACACAGCACAACCCTCTGCTGTGGCTCTGTGTCGCAGAAATAGGGCTGGCACACAGTGTCTGCGCAATGGATGGCTCTCAATTAAACTGAAGGGTTTGCTTAAGTCTTTGAAAGTTAAATGGTAAGCACAGCATATCCGAATGTGCTAAAACCCCAAAGCACTCATCATTCACTCATGTTTTCACATGTATTTCTCTTAAAAGATTTCTCTGAAAGCTGATGACAGCAGAGACATTCAGGCACACACTGCTAAGAACAACCACGTCTGGCACACTGCAGGCAGGGCTGGAAACAAAGGCTTTCCTTGGGTTGAGATGTGGGTGCCCCTGATGGACTCTGGGAAGCCCTGGGCAGCACTGCAGGGTACCATATTCTCCCCAAGCACAGACAGGGACAGAACAGAACAGAGAGTGGCACTCACACCTGGCTCTGCCCCAAGGACAAGCCTAGAGGAGCTGATCAGAAATGTGTGGGGCTTGGCAAAGGCCACATGGACAGCCAGGCTGGGTCACCACCGCAGCACTCCCCAACCACACACCATATTGGTAAGACCTAATGCTGATCAGGGCACTAAGCATATTTAGAGGCTTAGGGAAGAGCCTCTTCTCCTCACTGTGTACTTCTTGCAAAAAGAAATGACCGAAAGAGAATAAAAATATGAATAGCTCAAGAGAGTTCCAAGAGAAGCATGTGAGGTCTCCCTCTAAAAGGCAAACTGTATAGAAAAGCTGTATAGAAATACAAAACACGTTTTCCTACCACTATCCTCAAATTAAGAATCCTAAAACTTCTGGAAACAGAAAACACACATACACAAACAGAGAAACCTGGTCATTAAAATTACTTTTAAGCTTTACTTCCCTTGAGATCAAACAGAGTGAGAAAGGGATCAAAGACAAATCCTAGAAGATGAAATGACATTTTAAAATATCATCCCTTTCTTTACAAATTGAATATAAGCTCTGAAGCATTCTAGACCAAGACAAGCTGATCTCTTGTGGCTGTAAGCAACTTTAACATATACTTGACAGGACAGAGACACCAGCCTTTCATCTTGTAATCTCGCTCATTACAGCGTCAGTGAGTGCAAGTTGTCAGGGCAAAAGCCACAGACATGTGGCTTTTAAGCTCTACAAAGGAGACAAAATACATGGGGTTTCAATGCTTTATTTAGCTAATTACAAAGAAAGTAAGGGAATAAGTATGTTACCTATAAAATGTAATTATTGGGGAATTATAACAAAGCCTAATTACCTGGTCAGAAATTCAACAACAGCATCACCCAGGAACTCCAACCGTTCATTGTGGTTAATCCTAGAGAAAAAATGAAAAAAAAATGGCTTAAAATAGCAAATTTTCACCCCCTTCTAAGAGATGAATGCACGAGGGCTAGCTCCTTTAGTAATCAAACACCTGACGTATTCCTCTTAATTAAGAGCACTAACCACCGTCTTAGCCCAGAGGTACCCGGGGTCTGCCTAGCAGGAAAGGATAGAGGGCACTTCATACTGTGTGGGTCAGGCTTTCTGCAAGTGGGCTTCCCTCCCCAGGAACTGCTGTCAAACCACCCAGAGAGTCAAGGTCATTTCTCACTAACAACTGTGGATATATCCATCCACTATCAGGCACAAAACAGAAAGGACAGAAAGGAGAATGCATTCTAGTGAGAGTTAAAACTGACCACTGAAAAGCCAGTTCTGATATAATCTTCTAAAGACAGCTTCTCATCACCCGTACTCTCACACCCAACCCACCATCTAAAGTCTCCCAAAGGGCTCGGTGCCTGTAGCTCAAGCGGCTAAGGCACCAGCCACATACACCAGAGCTGGTGGGTTTGAATCCAGCCTGGGCCTGCCAAACAACAATAACAACTACAACCAAAAAATAGCCAGGTGTTGTGGCAGGCACGTGTACTCCCAGCTACTTGGGAGGCTAAGGCAAGATAACTGCTTAAGCCCAGGAGTTGGAGGTTGCTGTGAGCTGTGACACCACAGCACTCTACCCAGGGCAACAGCTTGAGGCTCTGTCTCAAATAAATGAATAAATAAAGTCTTCCAAAGGAAGCCTGACCTGCCTCTTCAGCCTCAGCACCCACTACCGTCCTCTCCCACTTAACACATCAGGTTCCCCCTCCAACACTGTCCACTACTCTTCAAAGAGGAATCCCCCCAAACCACTCGGCGTCTCCGTTCAGGCCAAGTTCTCTGTTGCCCTGGAGCTTTCCACTCTCTCCCCTGTACACTGAATCACACTGAAAATCTACCATCCTTCAACACCTACTGAAAATGGGGTCTTCTTTAGGAAGCCCCCTCCGTGCAGAGACCAGACGCCAATGTATCTTGGTTATGTGGTGCTGTCACACCTCACAGGCTGCTGGTTTTTCACGTCCAAGTATAAAGCTGAAATGACCAGGAAGGCAGCCCACAGAAAACTTCCTCCCGCCTCTCAGTAAGTCCAAGGGAGCACCTTCTCTCAATGCTGAAGTGATTCTCTCAGTCTCTTTGGATGGGCAGAGACATGACATGAAGTGATTTGGGTTTTTAAAAGGCCTCTCCAGCTGCCATGCAGAGAATGAGTACAGGAAAGAGAAGCTCTGAGAGGCTACTGCAGGAGTCCCAGGATACTTACTCAGGCAAGGCCTTAGGCTGGGAGGTCATGGTGGAAGTGAGGGGAAATAGTCAGATCTGGGATAAATTTTGAAGACACAGCTGGAAAGAACTGTTGATAGTTAGAATGTGGAAGCTAAGTGAAAGAAAAGAATGAAGAGCAATGCCTAGACTTTAGCTGAAGTGGCTGATGAAAGGAGGGGAGGACCACAGGGGAGCAGGTTTGACAGAGAAGAAGGGGGTGCATTTTAGACATAGTAATGCTGAAATGCCCATCAAACAGCCAAATGGAGAAATCCAGTAGAGAGCTGGATATACCAACCTACTGCTCATGGACAGGACAAAGTTGGTAATAAATCTTTATGGATGGTTAGTGTTGAGATGAGATTTCAGGTAATGAACTGCATGACCCAACCAGAGAGAGGATATAGCCAGAGAAGTGGGGTCCCAGGACTAGCTCAGGGGAACGTCAAGCTTGAGAGGTCAAGCAGCTGAGAAGCCAGGGAAGGAGAAGATCTGCCCAGGAGGAGCTGAGGACACGATGACCATGAGCTATCTTCCAGCCGAAGAAAAGAACACGGTTCAAGAAAGAAGTGGTGAGTGAAGGGCAGTGGCTCACGCCTGTGACCCGAGCACTTCATCCGGGGGAGCTCAAGGTGAGCAGATAACTTAAGGCCAGGAGTTTGAGACTAACCCAGGCAACATTATAAGACCCTGTCTCTACAAAAAAATAGAAAAATTACTGGGCCTCCTGGGATAACCTATGGTCTCAGCTACTCAAGACGTTCAGGCAGGAAGATTACTCGAGTCCAGGAGTTTGAAGTTGCTGTGAGCTATGATGACATCACTGTACTCTAGACAGAGTGAGACACTATCTCCCCACAAAAAAAAATAATTTAAAAAAAAGAATTGGTGAGATATGCTCAATGTTGCTTAGATTCTAGCCAGATGAGAGCAGAACACTGATTTGGTCCGGTGAAAGTCACTGAGGACCTTGATGGACAGTCTATGAAGTAGTGGAAACAAACACAATTCTGACTAGAATAGGGTGGGGAAATAATAAGTTACCTAAAATGGGACAGCCGTCTCCTCACACCCACCGATTTGCTTTTGAAGGTTACAGTTAACTATAGTCAACTGCAGTTCAGAAATATTAAATAGGAAATAACAGTTCCTAATTTTAAACTGCATTCCATTCTTCGTAGCATGATGGAATCTCCTGCTCTTCCACCCTGTCCCACATGGGACGTGAACCACCTGGTTATCAGGTCAACTGTTGCAGCATCACAGTGTTTTTGTTCAAGTCACTCTTATTTTACTTAATAATGACCCCAAAGTACAAAAGTAGTGATGCTGGCATATTGTCATTATTGTTCTATTTTATTATTGTTGCTGTTAATCTCTTACTTTGCCTAATCTATAAATTTGACTATATCGTAGGTATATTGTGTAGGAAGAACATAGTATGTTCAGAGTTAGGAACTATCCGAGGTCTCGGCATCCAGCGGGGGTCTTGGAAGGCATCCCCTATGGATACGCGGGCTGCTGAGCATGAAAAGCACCTGAGGGTCTGTTTCAGGGCTGGCTGCTGAAAGAGAAGCTACGGGGCTGAGTGATGGACAAGGGGAGGAAAATTGAAGGGATGGTGACAGCCTTGAGGAGGGAAGGAGGATACGCTGAGCCCCGGGGGCTGAGCAGTGATGGCAAGGGACAGGCCTGGCCCGAGTAGAGGCGGGTCTTACCTATCTCCCACACTGATCCACATCTTCTCATTAAAGTCAACAGCTGACTGTCACGCCTAAACCTGTCTACCTTTCAAGGCCATTCTAATCTAGTCCACCATACCCACCCCTTTTATTGACTTTCACTAGCAACTTTCAACTCCAAGTTGACCGACCTCCACACTGTGCCATACACACACTCTCTCCTCCCTGCCCTGCTCCATCTCCCAAGTCCTGCCCCCATCCCCACAAAATGTCAACATCTATCACTCAATTTACAACTAAGTTAGAAAGCATCTTTTATTGTTCTCTGTGTCGTGTGTGCCAGTTTAGCATCTATATTATAAGTTTCCTAGGGTGTCAGTATATGATAGCAAATTTAAAAATCTGTTAAATTAAATGACTTGGCGACCAAATCATCCACATGGGCAATTTATGTAATTTTAATTATTGCCTAAGTAAGTTTATTCTACTCTACTATTCCTCCACATTTTGGAATTTTAAAAGAAAAAATAATAATAGGAAAATACTGGAAAGAATCACAAAGAAGGGATTCTGAATCTGCATTTCAATTTAAGGACTTTAATTTATGTGAAAAAGGCATTCTGGAAAGCAATTACAGCTTGAGCAACCTTAATTCAATGCTCCAAAATCTGAAGCTTTTTGAGTGCCAACATGATACCATTCGTGGAAAATTCCATCATCTGACCTTGTGACAGGTTGCAGTCAAGCACAAAAGTATTAAAAATATTGTATAAAATCACCTTCAGGCTATATGTATAAGGTACATATGAAATATAAATGAATTTCCTTTACACTTGAGTCCTATCCTCAAAATATATTATGCATATGCAAATATTCCAAATTCCAAAATAATCCAAAGTCTGAAACACTTCTGGTTCCAACCATTTCAGATAAGGGATACACAACTGTAATAGCCATTAATGGGAAATGAAAAAAACAGAGAAAGAACACATTTACGATTATGCTAAAGAATTCATAATCTCATAGTTTACTGTTTTAGAAAAGCATTAGGTTCTAAAATAATTTTTTTTTTGAGACAGAGCCTCAAGCTATCAACCTTGATAGAGTACCAGGGCACCACAGCTCATAGCAACCTCCAACTCTTGGGCTTAAGCGATTCTCTTGCCTCAGCCTCCCAAGTAGCTAAGTAGCTGGGACTACAGGTGCCCACCACAACACCTGGCTGGGTTTTTTTGGTTATAGTTGTTATTGTTGTTTGGTGGGCCAGGCTGGATTCAAACCCACCAGCTGTGGTGTATGTGACTGGCACCTTAGCTGCTTGAGCTACAGGTGCCGAGCCTCTAAAACAATTTTTCTTATTTTTACCAAATATATACCAGATTTTAAAGGACATTTTATTTTTGTTACTACTCCAGTAGCCAAGAGTGACTAAAAATATATTTTAGGGCAGCACCTGTGGCTCAGTGAGTAGGGTGATGGCCCCATATCCAAGGATGGAGGGTTCAAACCCAGCCCCAGTCACACTGCAACAAAAAAATAGCTGGGCACTATGGCAGGCACCTGTGGTCCCAGCTACTCAGGAGGCTGAGGCAAGAGAATCACCTAAGCCCAGGAGTTGGAGATTGCTGTGAGCTGTGATGCCATGGCACTCTACTGAGGGCAACAAAGTGAGACTCTCTCTCTACCAAAAAAAAAAAAAAAAAAAGAAAAGAAAAGAAAAAATATACTGAGATTTTGCTTTCTGTCAAATAACACCAGAACCCCGAAAGTATCTGCCACCATTCTTGAAGAAAGCATCAAGGATTAGAGGCACTGTGTAATGGTAAGATGATGGTAACTCCTAAGTCCTCCTGAAATTTCAAGAAACCTAATAAACTGTTCTAAGAAAGGACAGGAACTAAGAAAAAAATGGTGAGCATTTACAAAGAATTAATATTCCCTATTCTTTTTCATGAGCCAGTAAAATAAAAATGCATTTTCTGTGGCATAGACTTTATTTCTTCCGAACAGTTTAAAGTCCTACATAGGAAAATTTACTTAACATGGAAAGCAAGTAACCTGGCAGAGAGCTGGGCAGAAACCATATCTGGACTGTTGAATGCGTTATTAAAGAATAAGACATCGAGTCCAAGAATAACAGCTTCTTTAAAGTCATATGGTACTTTAAATGAAGTCATACTGGCATATGTTTTACCTTAATTTCTTTTATAAACTTGCATGGAGACAAGAACCATGTCTAGGATTTTAATAACCACAAAGTTAGACTATTATTTAGTTTGTTAAAAGACAAGGTCATGGTTCCAAACAGGTTTATTCAATAATGAGTCTGCCGTTTAATAAATAATTTGCCCATATCCGGCATATGTTTTTCTATATCTACACTAAACTAAACTCTGGCTATACGCCACAAACAAAAATGGGGATTAAATACCACGTTAGTTTATTTATACAGGGCAATTTCTAAGCCAGGGGTTTATCTGGAAAAATGGACAGAGTGAGCTGCTGGTCCTCACAGCAGTGGCCAATCTTTTATTCCTTCTCCCACTGTTATACTTTCTTTAATCATTCCCTTCATAAATGCTAGCAGGCTCCAAGATGAGATGTTTACTGAGCAGTAAACACTCCATTCGTTTTTGAGAACTGAATCAACAAAGGCATTATGAAATCTAGATTAACTGTAAAATTTATAAGGCACATTTTGTCTGAGAAATTCAGGGCAGTTTTTGGAACAACAATCTCTCTATGACAGTAAGTACCCTAAAGTGCCATTTGCTCAGGGGAGCCTTCTTGGGATGGACCAAATCCACCGGTAACCGAGAGAGTGAGGGAAGGACAATCTTTTCTCATCTTCGCGATTGCAAGTGTCAATCACTGGCAGAGTCGAGTTAGAAGGAGCCTCGGAGGTCAGTGGACTCTTCCACCCCATTCAAGATTCCTTCTACTCATTGCATCTACCTGAAAACTTGCAGGGAGTGAATAGACCCTCATGGATCCCAGGTGAACCACCTCTGTAATTTAACTTGAAGCATTTAGGTCGATAAATCCACTCAGTGACATTTACATATATTCAATGCATGTCAATGTATTTTTAATATAAAAGACATATATAAAACTGAAAATATACTTTGCAACTACTAATTCTTTAAATACACAGACATTATTAGATGGCCCATCTGTGTCGCCCACTGGGTAGAATAGACTTTTATATATTATATTAATCCAAAAAACAAGCAAACAAATAAACCAAAACCACAACTGCTTGATTTTCCCCTTTTTCTGTTATAACTCTTCTGGACCCTCCTTCCTAAAGGTCTTACTGATAATCCATAGATTATCAGTAATACCATCTAATGCCTAATCCTTTAGAGACTATTTCATCAAAATTTACATGAATTTAATACATATAATAATTCAACTAAGATCAGATAGTTAAACATTGGCACTTTTTAAAGTTACTGGTGGCATATTTGCTTAAGAATAATACCATCGGCGGCGCCTGTAGCTCAGTGGGTAGGGTGCCAGCCACATACACCAAGGCTGGCGGGTTCAAGTCTGGCCCAGACCTGCCAAACAACAATGACAACTCCAACCAAAAAATAGCCTGGTGTTGTGGCAGGTGCCTGTATGCCTTCCACTTGGAAGCTGAGGCAAGAGAATCACTTAAGCCCAAGAGTTAGAGATTGCTGTAAACTGTGATGCCACGGCGACCCCTTGATACTCTGTCTCAAAAAAAAAAAAAAAAAAAAAAAGAATAATATCATCATAAAAGTTAATTATTTTATAGTTTTGGTGGGCAGGTAGGCTAGCTACACTTATTCATTAATTTTAAGCAGTCACACCTTTTCATCACCCTAGCTGATCCCAATCAGACTAAGTAAGATACTATCCAGCCATTAAACCTTTGCTGGCCACAGTCCCCCTTATCACGCCAGCTGTCCCATTTCCAAGTAAATAACCTGGGATAAAAGCAATGTTGTGAATGACATTCTCTTCTTTAGTGCTCATTTACTGAATATCTGCTTGGTGAAAGGCAAGGAGAGGAATCCAGAAAAGAATAGGACCAGAGACCTTCAGAATCTTCACAGTGCAACAGAGAAAAACAGCCCCATAGCACAGTTACAATGCACAGGAGTATGTACCATAAGGCGAACACCAGCAGGGCTTGAGCGAGTGTCACCAGGTTACACGGCATGGAAGAGGAAGCTGTATGATGATAGTCGGCGTTCAGGGAAGGGAGGGGTGTCCTTGACAACCCAGTAAGCACCTCAGTCTTACTGGGGATCAATCTCTGTGAGAAGCTTCTCAAGTACAGTCTCCAGGGTTGTGCACAGCTGCAGACCTCCGGAAAGCAGAGCCAAACAGCAGCAGACCCTGGTTCTTTCTGAGCAGACAGTCAGGTCAACTCTGTATCAACAAAAAGATCATATTCACAGCAAGAGGCTCTCAACACAGGCAGCAAAGGCCAGAAGTCAAAAGACAAGAGAGATTATTTGTTTATTCTCTATCAATGGTATCACCTTCAAAATGGTAAATTCAGATATAACATGGTTTCTCAGATATCATTCTTTTTGCCACAGAAAGTCAGCTCTTTGTAATAGAGCAAAAGAAAACCTAAATCATAAGATTTGAACAACGTTATCAAAAGACATTATTTACAAACCAACAACTGTGGTCGGGGTAGATGAGACAGAGATGACTTAAACCTGGGTTTACATCACTGAAAAGCACGTGTCTGGGGCTCAGGTAACCTTGCTGGAGGGCTGTGGGGTACGCAGGACTCTGCTGAACAGGATACAGAGCTGCGCACTTGCAGATTCATCTGTGTAGCAGGGTAAAACGAAACCACAGCCTCAATACCCCCTCACCCCAAGAGGGGGTGATTAAGGGTCCTTTAATTAGCTATTTTCTGATCTTAGTCTCTGGCAGAACACCACAGAGAGGCATAGGCCATCTTTAAACAAGAAGTTCTAAGCTCCATCCTGCCTTTGCTTTTACCTCTTAATTGAAGAGGTTTGGTTGATGATAACCTGAAAAGAGAGCAACTCAAGGCAACCCAATTTAAAAAGAAAAGTGATATATGAAGAAAAAAGTGGAACAGGAAGCTGTGCCAGCCACTGCTGGCAACGGTCTTATTTGTGGAGGCCAGTTGACAGCTGGAGCAATTGCCGCCACTCCCTGACACTTCTAAATCCTACTCCTCCCGCCTGCAATCCATCTAAGTCTGGGTTCCCACAGTGACAACTTTTCAACTTCCCATTTTAAGAAGAAAGCCACCTTCAAGCAATCTCCTCTACTGGCTTTCAAAAAATAACCTGCTGTACTTCACACACAAAGATAATCTTCCTGCAAGCAACACCAGGTCCCACCAGCATTTGCTTCCGTTCGGTTTTCCAAGGGCCTTAATGACTTTATACAGACCTAGCCCACTTTATTTCTAGATTCTTCAGGGGCTTATTGTCACATGAAAGTGAGAATATATGAAAGCATCTTCTAAAATGAGGAAATAAAATAAGAAAGGCTTACACATAAAACTTTCCAACTTATTCCAAGAGCAAAAGATTACCATTATAATGTAACCAGACGAAATATCACAGGAAATGAAAACTATAAACCAGTATGTCTTAGAAATGTAGATACAAAAATCCTCAGCAAAATACTGTACTATCCAACTGAATTCAGGACTGCATACAAGGACCAAGTGGGATTCATCCCTGGAGAGCAAGGTTGGTTTAACACCCAAATCAATTACTACAATATGCTGTAACAGTAGAATAAAAGAAAGGAAAACCACAATTACCTCAATAGCTGCAGAAAAAGCTTCTGACAGAATTCAATACCCTTTCATGATAAAAACACTCAGCAAACTAAGAATAGAAAGAACTTTTTACTCTGATAAAAGGGCACCTGTGAAAAACTTAGAGTTAACATCATTCTCAATAGTGAAAGATAATGCTTCACCTCCCAGGATTAGGAAGAAAAATATTTGTTCTAAATAATTCTATTCAGTACTGTATTGGAGGCTCTTGCCAAGGCAACTAAGAAAACATAATTAAAAGGCACCCAGATTAGAAAAGGAAAAGCAAAACTATCTTTATTTGCAGATAATATAATTATTCAAAAAAAATTTCTCAAGCTATCCATTAGAAATCTATTAGAGCTAATAAACAAGAACATTAAGGTTTCTGGAATGTACAAGATTAATATACAAAAATCAATTGTATTTCTATCTACTGACAATGAAGAACATGAAAACAAAATTAAGAAAACAATTTCATTTATAACGTCAACAAAAAGAGAAAAAATACTTGGCTCAGCACCTGTGGCTCAAGTGGCTAAGGAGCCAGCCACATACACCTAAGGTGGTGGGTTCGAATCCAGCCCAGGCCTGCCAAAAACAACAATGACAGCTGCAATCACAAAATAGCCGGGCATTGTGGCAGGTGCCTGTGGTCTCAGCTACTTGGGAGGCTGAGGCAGGAGACTCACTTAAGCCCAGGAGTTGGAGGTTGCTGTGAGCTATGATGCCACAGCACTCTACCTAGGGGGATAGCTTGAGGCTTTGTCTCAAATAAAAAAAAAAAGAAAGAAAGAAAGAAAAAATACTTTAAAATATATTTGTGCAAAACACATACTCTGAAAACATGAAACATTATTAAAAGAAATTAAAGAAGACAGATAAATGAAAAGACATATTCATGGGTCAGGAAACTTAAGATGATAATCCTTGCCAATTTGATCTATACAATCAATACAATCCTAATCAAATTTCAGCTCACTTCTTTATAGAAACTGACAAGCCAATCCAAAAATTTGTGTGGAAATGCAAAACTTCGTTAAAACTATTGTACTTCAAAGGACATCATGAAGAGAGTGAAAAGACAATTCATACAACAGGAAAATCTTTGCAGATCATAAATCTAATAAGGGACCTGTCTGGAAATCATAACAACTATTATGACTCAATAATAAAAAACAACTCACTTAAAAATAGGAAAAGGTTCTGAATATATACTTCCCCAAAGAAGATATACAAATGGCCAGTAAGAACATGAAAAGGTACCCAATATTATGAACTATCAGGAAATGCAGTTCAAACTGCAATGAGATAATACTTGATACCCACTAGAATGGCTAGAATAAAAAGACAAATAATAGTAAGTGTTGACAAAGATGTAAAGAAATTAGAACCCTGACATTAATATATTGCTGGAAATAAAAAATGGTGGAGCCACTTTGTAAAATACTCTAGTAGCTCTTAAAAGGTTAAAAAGTATTGCTGTATCACCCAGAGATTCCACTCCTAGGTGTATACCCAAGAGAAATCAAAACATATATTCACACAAATATTCATAACATTAGTCATAATAGCCAAAAAAGCAGAAACAATCAAAATCCCCATCACAAGGGACTTGAATAGAAATTTGTCTAAAGAAGATAGGTGTGTGGCCTACAGATATATGAAAAAATGCTCTCCATCCTTAATTATCAGAGAAATGCAAATCAAAACTACTTTGAGGTACCACCTAACCCAAGTAAGATTAGCCCATATCACAAAATCTCAAAACCAGAGATGCTGGCGTGCATGTGGAGAAAAGGGAACACTTCTACACTGCTGGTGGGAATACAAATTAATTAGTTCCTTTTGGAAAAGCATCTGGAGAACACTGAGAGAACTAAAAATAGACCTGCCATTTGATCCTGTAATTCCTTTATTAGGTATATATCCAGAAGACCAAAAATCGAATTACAACAAAGATATTTGTATCAGAATGTT
>CAUYQV010029975.1:0-10313 GCA_963574575.1 Galagoides demidoff | reverse complement strand
CCCTGGGTAGAGTGCCATGGCATCACAGCTCCTAGCAACCTCCAACTCCTGGGCTCAAGCGAGTCTCCTGCCTCCGCCTCCCAAGTAGCTGGGACCACAGGCGCCCGCCACAACGCCTGGCCATTTTTTGGTTGCAGCCATTGTTGTTTGGTGGGTCCGGTCTGGGGATTCGAACCCGCCACCTTAGGTGTACGTGGCTGGCGCCTTAGCCGATTGAGCCACAGGCGCCGAGCCATCCAGCATCATTTTAAAATGCATTTGTCTTTATTATTCATAACAGCACCCACAAATATTTAGAGAATACTGTTACTTATTATTTTGTGCCCGTGAGGATGCTTCCAACTTTGTAACTGAAAATACCAACTCAAATTGGTGTATGTGATAAGAAAGTTTATTATCTCACATATAAGGAATCCAGAGGTAAGGCAGTTCCTCGGCTGTTAATGCAGGCCCTGTGTGATGTCACTGATGAGCAGTGCAGATGGGCACGGATGTTTTCAATCCCCGTCTCCTCACTGTGGTGATGCCCTGGTGAATGTAGTGCCTTAGCAAGTCCACATCACAGCCAGGCATAACAATGTCCTGAACAAGAAAAGGGCTGTTTCTTCTTTGTCTCCTTGGAAACAATAAACCTCTCCTAAAAAGTCCCTGGACAGACTTTTCTTCATATACCAGCTGCCAAGAAATGAGTCACATTCTTTCTAAATTCATCACTAACAAGGGCAATGGGTGAAGAAGAACATTTTAGGAAGCAGATGGAGAAGTTACCACCAGAACTACTATAATGCATAATATATTCTCGGTCCACAGATAGTGCTTAGGCACAAGTCCCTTGTAATAACTCTACATGTACTGCCCACTTCAACACCCAAATACCCTAAATATTCTGGAAATTCTTAGTCAATTCCTCTCTATAAGACCAAAGTGCACTATGCTCATTGCACTATAGATGATTAGGTTAGGGTATTCTTCTGTGGGGAAAAAATGAACTTAATGATTCTGAAGTCAATCACCGTAACATGTAATTAAAAATAGACAACTATTTTAAATTGTACACAAACTTTATGGACACCCTGTGTGTGTGTGTGTGTGTGTGTGTATATATATATATATCTTTCCTAGAGAACAAATATAAAATATTGCAACAAATAGAATATGTAATGGTTTCTTACTATTTAGTGTTTCTACTGAAAAAGAAAACAGAGAGCTCTACCCATAGAACCAGTCTTAAATGAAATCATAGAAATTATGGCTTGATCCCTCCCAACCATTTCTGCCACAAGAGTGGTAATAAAAAGTCAGAACACCTCTTTTTTTTTTTTTTAACTGTCACTTGGTAACAGGCAAAACTCACTGCATCTATTCTCAGTCAAATGCGGTTATTCCAGAAAAGATAGGTCAAAAAATAATAACTCAGATTTAAATTATTTTTTATATTGTTTTAGAAGAGAATAAAGGAACAAGGGAATGAGCTTTCGATTATCTAAGTCTCTTGGTGTCCTAAAAGTCCCCCAATTTTTGCTAATTAAAAAAAAAAGTAGGCGCTCCACATGTGCCTGGAATGTACAAAATTGAAATGAGCATTGCTACCACACTAGGAACAGTTAAAAACCATATGAACTACAAAATCATAAATTTCCTGAATTCATCAGATAGCTGATATTGCAAAGAAATCATATACTCTGAAATCTAAGAAGACTCCACTTACAAGATTGTCTTCATTTGACATGACTCAGAGGTCATTCTCCATACCCCCCCCCCCATTTGTCGAAAACAATTAGATGCAATTGTTGTAACACTGTGGCTACCTGAGGCACTGGATAACAGTTGGGACGAACAGTAGGCTAATCAAAAAGCTTAAAAGGAAGAACTGAGGAATAAGATGTCCACAGGAGTTTAACAAGTCCCAAGATGTTTCTGGAAATCTAGAAGGTTATGCACATATATAGGATGTGGGTGGGGTCAGGAAAGACCTGAGAGGCCCTAATCTCTCCCCTATGGATGACTTCAGGGCTCTGAGAAAGCAGGAAGCAAAGATGAAAGCAGAATTGCCAACTGAAGGGTTGAATGTTGAATGTGGCCTCCAATATGCACACAGAATCCCTTGGCAGGGAATAGGAGACCTACTGATTCCAGGCATTTAAGGAAGGAAATCTCTATCTAATTATTAGCTGAGCACTAAGCTAGCTGGACAGAGACTTTAGGGACCACATATAACAAATATAGATTTCACAGAATTAGTTCAGGAAAGTCACAAAAAAAAATATATAAGAAACAGTAGCAAACGGCAACAACAAACTCTGGGAAGGGAGCAGAATATGGTTTTCAGAGTTACCATATTAGATTATCGAAACATTGTGTTATCAAAAACCAAAAAATAATTATGACACAAGAAGGGGGAAAAAACAAGAAAGTATGGCTTATACATAGTAAATAAATACAAAAGCATTTAATAAAAACTATCTCTGAGAGAGCTCAGACATTACATTTATTAGGTAAGAACTTTAAATCAACTATTTTATTCACTTCAAAGACCTCAAAGAAACCATATCTAACTAACTAAAAGAAAGTATGAGTATAATGCCTCACTAAGTACTAACGACATAGAAGTAATACAAAGAACTAAATTTTTAAAAAATCAATGTAACTGCCGTACCAATAGACTGAAAAAGACAAATCATATAATTTTTCAATAGATGCACAAAAAGCATTTGACAACACACATTCATGATTTTATAAACAATTCTCAGCAAACTAGGAATGAAGGGACTTTTCTCAGCCCAATAGAGGGATTTATAAAAGGCCTACTGCTAGCATGATAAATGGCAAAACACGAGGACCCTTCCTCCAAGGTCGGGAACAAGTCAAAGACGTGTTCACTTATCCCTCTACTTAACATTGCACTGAACACTCTCTAGGCAATGTGCAAGAAAAGAAATAAAAGGCATTTCTTTATTGAAAATAAGAATCATTTTAAGAGTCATTATCATCCACAGATCCACAGATGATATGACTATCTATATAAAAAATTCCAAAGAACATCCAAAATTGTACTAAACCTATTAAGTATGATTAGCAACATTGCAGTGTACAAAGCCAGTACAGAAAACTAATTATATTTCCTTATGCTATTAAAGGAAAATTGGAAAATAAAATTTTATGAAAGTATGTAAAATAGCACCATAGAATACTAACTACTTTGGTATAAACCTAACAAAATATGTGCCAGGTCTGTACGCTGACAACTGTAAAACACTGATAAGAGAAATAAAAAAGACACATGTAAATAGAAAGATATGCCATATTTGTGCATTGCAAGGCTCGTTATGGTTAAGATATCATGTATTCCCCAAGTTGATTTATAATTCAATACAATCTCAATATATTTACCAATGAGATTTTCTATGGAAATCAACAAGTTAATTTTAAAATTTATTTGGAAAAACTAAGGAACTAGAACAGTCAAAACCACACAGTTGGAGGATTTACACTTTATGGATTCAGAGTCCAGAGTACTCACCATTACGCAATGGAAACATTCATAGGATTTACACTTTCTGATTTCAATATTAAGACATTGAAAACAACAAAGAATTATTGTTTCAATAATTAAGACAGCATGGTATTGGTGAAGGGTAGATACATAGATCAAAAGAACATAATAGAAGAATAAGAATAGATCTATGCTTATGTAAGTGGTTGATTTTTTGATAAAGTTGGAAGGGAAATTCAATGGAAAAAAGGATAATCTTTTTAATAAATGGTTTTAGAGAAACTGGACAGAGTTACATAAAGAAAAATAAATAAATAAACCTTGAGCTGGGCACAGAGGCATGTGCCTGTAGTCCCAGCTACTCGGGAGACTGAAACAGGGGGATTTCTTGAGCCCAGGAGTTTGGGTCCAGGCTGGGCAAATAGCAAGTCCTCATCTCTAGAAAAAAATTAAAAATAAACTTTAAAAAGAAACTTTGATCCACAACTCTCACTTTATACACAAATTAACTCAAAATTATTTATAAACATAAATGTAAAGCTGCAAATAATAACTTTGCTAGAACAAAACACTTAAGAAAATCCTTGTAAATATGGATTAGGCAAAGATTTCTTAGATATGACACCAATAATATGATTCATAATAGAAAAAAATAAATTGGACTTCCTTTCCAAAAGACTTTGTTAAGAAAATGGCAAGTCTAGCCATAGAGTAGGATAAAATATTTTCAAAAACACCTATCTGATAAAGGGCATGTATCCATATACAAAAAGAGCTATCAGAATTTAATAACAAGAAAACAACTCAATTTTAAAATGGGGGAAGATTTGAACCGACACTACCAAGGATGGTATATAAATAGCAAATAAGCACATGAAAAGATGAACCACATCACTAGGCCTTAGAGAAATGCATATAAAAACCACAATGAAATACCCCTCCAGATGGCTAAAATCAAACAAACTGATAACACCAAGAGCTGGCAATGACGCAGAACATCTAGAACTCTTACACGTTGCTGATGGAAATACAAAATGGTACAAACACTTTGAAAAACCATTTTCCAGTTTCTTATGAAGTTAAATATATTTTTACCTAGGCCAGCATTTTATTTCTAGTTATTTACTGAAGAGAAATGAACATTCATGTTCATATAAGATATGTACATGAATGTTCACAACAGCTTTATTCACAATCGACAAAAATTAGAAACTACCCAAATGTCCATCAACACGTAAATGTATAAACAATTATAAATCCAAACAATGGACTATTAGTTAGCAATAAAAAGAGACAAACTAAGAATATTTTACAACATAAAAGAATCTCAAATGCTGGGTCAAAAAAGCCAGACTCAAAAGGTTACAAATGGCACAATTTTATTTATATGCCTTTCTGGACAAAATAAAACTATAGGGATAGAAAATAGATCAGAAGTTGCCAGGGACTAGAGATGGGGATGGGCCACAATGGAACCCAAGGGAATTTCGAGGGTGGAATAGGACTGTTTTGTTATTTGAATATGGTGGTGGTTATGTGACTATACTCTTGTCAGCACAGGATACTAAAGAGTGAATTTTACCGATGCAAATTATCTGATTTGTATCTGATACTGGCAAATTGCTAAACACCAGGCTCCTCAAAACACACATTGGGAACCACTGGCATAACCGTGGTCCAGAAAATTGTAGAGGAATCATCAGTGGGATGTTGAGTCAGTGGGTATGCTAGGCAATGAGACCCGATTCTCAGCCCTGAGTCTATGTACCAGAGGAAATATACCCGTGAGGAAAACTGTGGCAATCACAAACCAGACAATAGGGTGCGGTCTTCATGCTAATGAAGATAGTCTTTGTGTGGACATGTTTCATGAAAACCAAGCCCAACTCCTGAATCATGGCCCAGAGCACAAAAGAATGCTCATCACCTGATGCAGACATTTTAGCTCTTTGACCTAAAAGCCTTTAAAATCCAGTAATAAATTCACCTGCCAGGTGGCTTCCTGCTATTTTATTGAATTGTTTTTACCTGCTCCCTAGAGATCAAACTTAACACAAATTTCTATGGATTGCAGAAACTATTGGTCTATTTACATAAAATCATTCACTTTCGACATTGTACCTTTTTCTGTGAGCAGCATCCAACATTTCCTCTCCTGGACACACTTCTAACATCTCTTGCCTGTCATTTCTGAGCAAATAAAATACAGATGAGTTGCCTTGCCCCAGTTCTTAGACAACCTTCACCCTGCCAGGGGCAGGCAGGTAAACAGTCCCAAACACAAGTCCCAGAAATGACTTTCCACTCTGACAAGATGATTTTCATTTTTTCCACTAATAAGGGAAATGTTTTGAAATCCAAGGGATAGTTTTTCTCTGATTATGAAAGGTGTCCTACTCTGTTTTGTGCTTCTATAACAGGATATCAGAGCCTGGGTAATTTATAAAGAAAAGAAATGTATTTGGATCCATGATTCTGGAGGCTGGGAAGTCCAAGATTAAAGGGTTGTTATCTGGCGGGGGCCTTCTTGCTATGTCACGGCAGAAGGCATTACTTGGGAGACACACAGAGAGAGGGAGAGAAACAGAGAGGAGCTGAATTCATCCCTTTCATATGGGACCCATTCCAGTGATAATAAACCTATTCTCACAATAAGGGCATTAATCTATTCATCAGGGCAGAGCCTTCATGATCTGATCATCTCTTAAAGGTCCACCTCTCCATGCTGTTGTGTTGGGAATTAAGTTTCCAGCATATGAACTGTGGGGGACATATTCAAACCACAGCAAAAGGGGAGCAACTGCTGAAGCTAACAATTCTGTGTCTCATTGTTGTCTTTTGATAAAACTAATTTATTAATATTAAAATATTCAAAATAAGTTACAGATAATTTAATAGAGCACATGTCAGAAATAATCTATGGTGGTTTAAAACTAATTAAATGTATCACCTACAGGTGATATTCATGTTATCCTAAAGTCTTGACATCTGAATTCTTCAAGACAGAAAACTAAGGCATTTTTAAAGCCTCCCATTCCTGATGTGTTAGGTAGTGAGCACAGAACAAAATGGGGGCAAGGAAGAGTCCAATCTAAAGGGAATTATCTTCTTGTTGTTTTCATATCCTCCACTGGAATGCTGTGCACGTTGAGAAAGTAACTTGGCAGGGAAGGGGACAGAAGTCTCGTGGTCTGTGGATGGCTTGGAAAAATCTCAGCCTCCTCCCAGGCCCGCATCCCTTCTCATCCTAATGGTAACTGGTGAGTGAAAGTCACTATCTCCATCCAGACTCACTGATCTTGCCCTGTTTAGTTCTTTTCCTTTCTCTTCTTTGCCTTGCTCAAGCTCAAGTTCTTCCTTAAGCTATGGCTATAGTGTTCTCGTTACTTTCTGTCCTGCTCCCCAGTCTACATCAGCACCAAATCATTCCTTGTTCAGTGCACCAGAACATCTGACAACTCCCTTTACCCTCAGAATAACAGGGACACACCTGAGACTGGCACTTCAGATTCCCCTCGATGAGACTGGCACATCCTGGGCGTCCAAGCTCTCCTGTCTCTCCCCTTCCTTGCACCTGTTCCTCCTTCCTACGTCTATGACTCTCATGCCAGACTTGAAATTTCTCCTCCACCTTCAGCTTCTCACTACCACCCGTCCTCTAAGGCTCAAATGGCACCTCTTTCTGGAGGCATTGGCTGAAGTCTCTCGTGGGGAGTGGATGTCCATGGTCCTTACCTCTCCTCCAGGTTACATTCCTCCCTATATTGTCATTATCTGTATATGTGGTGAATATATCCACACATCCTTTTTTTTTTACATTGTAAATTCCTAGAAGGCAGGTTTTACAGCTTACCCTCAATTGTATCTGAACATTCAATACGCACGGTAGACACGCAATAGGCAGTGGTTTCCTCACTCAACAATACATATGAGTTTTAAGTGGATAAAAAAATGAACTGAGCTGAAGTTGGGAATGGAAGAAAGAAAACCACAGCACTTTGTCATTGTATGTGTAACACAGGCAGCAAGGGACACAGCTAGGGACAACTGAAGAAGCGTTATAGACAGAAAGAGCAGGTGGAGACCTTAACCCCATGGGTCAGGGGCAGGAATCAGTACACTCTCAGCTACAGCCTGTCACAGGCCAACCTGCTGTGTGAACAGTGACATAAGCTGTTGTCATAATTATTTACAGGGAAGCCTTAGGATCCAGGAGCGCATGCAGCAGAAATATGGCCGTCTAGTCTTAGAACAGCAGTGGCAAACTATGACCAATAATTATTGCATTATTTTTATATGTAGGAATATTTTTAAGTCAGTGGATTTACTGTCCAACAAAAGACTGAATCAACAACTGTAGCTACTGGAATTATCTCACTGAATATAAAATTATTTTCTCTCATCTTTTTCTCAGGGAGCATCACTTCTCAATGTCTCTTGGGAACAGAAAGCAAATGTGTCCCAGAGCTTTAGAATCCCAGGACGAGGGCGTCATAAGCTCAGGGTAGAACTGCCAAGTGATGCTGTTTTTATGAGAGTCACAGAATAGGGATTAAACAGAAATCCACCTGCAGGGTGTATAACCCTTAAAAGTAAACACACAGGGAAAATCTGCATTTACGAAGATTAATGAGATAGTCAACAGCCACTGACAAAAGCACTCACCCTGGTCACCAAAAAACTGGATTTACAAATCGCTTTTCAGAAACACATCAGCTACCGGAGGCAGAGCCCTCCTGTCCTCACATTGCTCAGTGAGTGACGAGCCTCCGGTCACTTGGTACCAATGTGAGCCACACGTGAGCAGACATCCTTTCTCCACAGCCCATTGAAAAGTCAGTAGATAATTCTGGAACTATGACTATTTTTCCAGTTACCTTTTATGGAACTTTATTTCTAGTCGATCAAGAAATGATTAATGTGACTCATTAACAAAGCCCCAAACGCAGTCGGGATGCAAGAGACACCTTTCCGGTGTCTTAGTCACTTCTACTTCCAAAAGCTGACTCTTTGCTTCTTCATTTTGGCTAGAATGTTGTTGTTTTCTGGTTAAACATTTAAAAGACAACTCCATTAGTAACAGACATACAGTAGGAACTTAAAATACGAATGTCGAATGAACATAAGGTTTCTTTCACTCCCTGTACCAAGTTAAGTCTTATTCATGGTTATGCCAAGTACAATGAACTATGAACCCTGAGTAACTAGAACTTGACTGCTTTTAATTTTCTTCTCCCCCAAAATGTCTCCAGTATAGGATTCTGCAAACAGCACACACATCATCCACGTGAGAATGTGCTGGGCCAGGCACATGTCCACATGTGCACAGGCTTATCAGCTCCTCAGTTCGCTTCCTGGATTCTCAGTCAATTAACTTTGGACTTTATCTATCACAGATCTGTGATCTCCATTGTACCTGGAAAATACCAATATGATTATAGGAAGCCAAGGGGAGGATTCTGGAAGTTGCTTAGCATGTTCGGTTTTATGCAGTAGTTGTTGCTAAATAATTGATTGGTCCATGGTTGCCAAGTCTTCTGGACAGATTTCTATTTTAAATCATCAATAGATTATTTCAATACTATAATGCTGGCTCCATGATCGTAGCACAGTGGTTACGTCACCAGTCAGATACACTGAGGGTTTGAAACCAGCCTGGTCCAGCTAAACAACAATGACAACTACAACCAAAAATAGCTAGGCGTTGTGGCAGGTGCCTGTAGTCCCAGCTACTTGGGAGGCTGAGGCAAGAGAATTGCTTAAGCCCAAGAGTTTGAGGTTGCTGTGAGCTATGAGCTGTGAGCTGTGACGCCACAGTGCTCTACCAAGGGCAACATAGTGAAACTCTGTCTCAAAAGAAAAACCCCCAAACAAACAAACAAACAAACAAACAAACAAAAACTATAATGCTGCCAACTGAAAACATCCCCACTGTTCAGATGGTTTTGGGTTTTATTTGTCGCTCATCCTCAGCCTTATCTGTTTTCATACGTAATATTGCCTATTGTTTTAACATTTTAACAACACACAAAGCAGTGGGAAAGTAGGCTTCAAGAGTGGAGCACAGGCTCTGCTGCCTATGGGATGTAAGACCTTTGGCCTGGTTGCTCAGCCTCTTGAAAGTCACTTTTCTCAGCTATAAATTGAAGATAATAATGGTACACACCCCTTAGAGGTTCTGAGGGGATTACGTGAGATAGTGGATGTAAGAGGTCTGGTGCGTAATAGACCATAGAACACATCACTTGCAGTCACTCTTCTTTCCTAAGATTCATAATCCTAATACTCAGGAGTAAAGAGTTACTTCTCGAATGTTGATGTAAGAGCATTTTCCAGGTTCTGTGCAGCACAGCTCCCCATGGCCTCTGAGGCCTGCGTGGGCTGGTCCTGCCTCCCTCCCTACTTCCCCTCACTGATGCCCACGACACACGGGCCTCTTCTCTCTTCCTCCATCTCACCATGCTGCTGCCCCCTCACCACCTTCTGAAGACTCTTTCCCCGTCCAGACGCCGGATCCTAAGCTCTCGACCCCTCCCACCACCCGTGTGATTTCCATTCAACCTTCATCTATTAGCTTCAATGTTACTTAGCGGGACTTTCCTTAATTCCCCTCCCCAGGATTACATCTCCTCTGAGGCTCTCTTATGGTATCCAATACTCATTCTTTTTTTTTTTTTTTGACAGAGCCTCAAGCTATCCCCCTGGGTAGAGTGCCATGGCATCACAGCTCATAGCAACCTTCAACTCCTGGGCTCAAGCGAGTCTCCTGCCTCCACCTCCCAAGTAGCTGGGACCACAGGCGCCTGCCACAACGCCCGGC
>CAUYQV010029968.1:0-14527 GCA_963574575.1 Galagoides demidoff | reverse complement strand
TTTAAAGGTTTGGTAGAATTCTGATGTGACGCCATCTGGTCCTGGGCTTTTCTTTATAGAGAGATTTTGTATAGCTGATGCTATTTCAGAACTTGATACAGGCCTGTTCAACACTTCCATCTTCTCCAGTATCAGATACTTTTCTGCTGGGTTCCGAAATACCAGAAAACACACCTCTCCGTATGGTTTCCTAGGGAATCCTACCTTTTGAAATAAATTAATCTGGGATGCGTCCTCTTCTCATCCTCTTCTGAGGAGAGACAGATACACAAAATTACATTAATTCTCCATTTTATTCCTTCATCTTCATATCTTCATCCTTTTGGTTGGAATTGTGGAGACTAAGAGATACGAAACCAATTTTCTGCACCCTCCTTTGTCCGTGCTCTGCATAGTGGAATCCTGTCTTTGTTTGCAATATTTCATATGATATAGTGGGTTTTAGCCACAATTAAGAATAAAATTTATACATGGAAATATTAAGATTTACACTGTATTTGATGATGTAAGAGATGACCACTCTCTACTAGGTGACAATACACCCTAAAGAAAAACATGTATTTTTGTACCTGTTAATATAATCTGTAGCATAAACTATGGGAGAGAGGGTTTAAATGAATGTGATAGATACATTTTCTTAGATCTTGGGAAATTACTAAATAATTTAAATAGGAATGATGTATTATTATAACATTTTCAATGAGCTTTATTAATTTTATAGCCATGAACATGATGAATTGTAGGTAGGAAAGAATAAAGAGGTGAGAGACACATTTAGGAGGTTATTATAGTAAGAGTACAAAGGTGATAATGAGAAAAGAAAGAAAGCCACTTTTATCTTAAATTTTAAAGTGAATTAGCATTACACTGTTGAGAAAGAGACAAAGACAGAGAAACAGAGAAAGCTGAATTAATTGAAAACATGTAATTTGTAACTATTACTTAAACTGTGATAATTTGATTATTTTGCCATTGGTTCAAGCCCTCACTTTGTTACTCACTAGGCTAATTCTCTTCTTCATCTTTAAAATAGGAATAATGACATTCAGGCACATAGATCATTGTACAATTTAAAAGCACATGAAAATGTATTGTAAACCCTGCAGCTATATAAGTAAATTTAGTCCCTATTACTACATAACAAAATCTGTTATCCCCATAAATGCATTAATGTATACATGATCTACCTGTTTATGATTTAATAAAAAATTAAAATGTTAAAAAAATAAATAAAATAAACATCAAAAAAAAAAATCTTGATGCACCCAAGTCTTCAAGAAGGTGCTTGTAGAGGAAATGTAAGAGGAAGCTTCAGCTTCTCCCTTTTCTTCAGCTGATCCTAAATCATTATGCTCTTCTTCCTCATCGTCCTCTTCCTATGTGTCCTCTCCCGTTTCATCCATCAACCTGTGGATGGATTGACAAACTGAGGTATATGTACACCATGGAGTAGTATTCAGCCATAAGAAAAGAGGGAGACTTTCCATCATTTGTATTTACCTGGAAGGACTTGAAACACATTCTTCTTAGTGAAGTATGACAAGAATGGAAAAATAAGTAACCAATGTGTTTAATTCTAATATGAAACCAATATATAAACATCTATAACCCCACACGGAAGGAAACACAAATCTGGTCTAGTGAGGGGACGGGGAGAGGAGGGAAGGGCAAAGTGGAGGAGGCAGGGTGAGTGGTGGGTTCCTACCTAACATGCACAATGGGAGGGTGTTCAGCCCTCTTCCTGGAGGAAGGGCTCAACTACAACTTAGAAATGAAAAAAAGGTAACCTAGACATCTGTACCCTCATATTAATCTGAAATAAAAAGAAAAATTTAAAAAAAAAGGAATCTTGGGGCGGCGCCTATAGCTTAAAGGAGTAGGGCACCGGCCCCATATGCTGGAGGTGGTGGGTTCAAACCCAGCCCCAGCTAAAAACTGCAAATCATCATCATCATCATCATCATCATCATCTTGGTAGACAAAGATTCTAATTTTGCTATCAGTATTCAGAAAGGCCCATGGCAAATTGGGACTGAACAATTTTGAAAGCACCTTCTAATTCTAAAAAGCCATAGAGGACAGGGGCAGCGTGTCCCTTTAAGATTCTTCCAGGCCTCTTTAATTCTCCCCTCTCTAGCAGTGATGGCAGTTTGCGTCATATTGTGGCTTTACTGAGCTCTGCCTTTTATTCTTTAGACTCTACATAATGTCCATCTTAATCCTCCGCTGAGTGTCCCCCACCATAGTCGGCAAGGTCCTGTGTACCTTGCAGCACTCAGCGAATGTAGGTTGGATCTTTTCCTTGGCATTTTCTTCTAAAAGAAGCGTAGCTTCAATAAATAGCACTGTAGCATTTCCTCTATTGGAAAGGAGGAGAAAGAGGACATGAGAGAAAAGGAAAAACTTAATGTGTGTAAGTAAAAAGGAAGAGGCCAAGTAGCCAATGTAAAAATTTCCTCTAGGCTGATGCACTGAAGGGCCTTATGTCCCACTCTGCAGTGGAAGGAGAGTCCTGCATCTAGATTCCATTTTTCTTAACAGTTCTAACGGATACCCACTGGTAGAAAGTAAATTGCTGTAATCATACTAATGGTTGACATTTGTTACTTTAGTGATCTAAAGGTATTCAATATTTAATAAAGCAAATGTAAGACTGAATTTTATGAAGAGGAGGGCAAATATATCCTGTTACATTATCTTCTTTTGATTTCAGAGTATAATATCAATTGGCAGTTGTTATTGGCATAAAATAATATTTTAAAACTTCACACAGATAAGTAGTTTCTGTACACATTGCTAAATGTTTTCTAATGCTTTGGTGGAAATATAAGGGATAATTTTGATCTTTAGACAAAATTTTTTTTTATCTTTCTGGCCTGTGGGTGTTAAAGTGAATTAATTTAGAAATTAATGTTCTTTAGACATTTCATTATGTATTTTAAGTCCATACATGATAACCCTATTTCCTTAGTGTTTTCTTTTTATAAGTGAATTATCTTTCTAGCTGACTTAGAATTGTAAACACTTTGTATATTACAAATAGGTTTAGGAACTCAGAAAATCTGTAAAACTCCTGAGCCTAGAATGCTATCAGTGATAACTTTGGCTAACTAGAAAAACTGGTCAAAACTCTAAATCTCTCCCCCCCAAATCAATGTTCTCAGCATTAGGAGATTGAAAGTATTTTAAAATTTATTCTTGACAACCATGTCTATACAGTTGTCAATCTTGAAGTTATAGTCAATAAATAAAGAAAACTATAGGAAATATTTATCTAGAGACCGCTGAGAAGAATATCAGATTATAGGAATTAACCCCTGTGGCATTTGAGGTCAAATCTGCCAGCTTAGGTAAATTAAATGTTTGAATTTATGTTCTGCCAGGGATCTAGACAGAGAACTTCATACAGTAGACAACCAATTCAGACCAGTCGTCTCAGATCAAGTACCACTGAACTGAGCTCTGGGACAGGACCACATAATTGTCCAGGATATTCCTACTCAGAGTCGTTTTCCCCACTGGTCATCAGTTCTCCAGGTGGCCGATTTAATGAATACTAATCGGCGTCTTCCAGTACCATGTGTGAAACAATTATGTGTTTATAGGAGAAGGACTGGTTTTCAGATGAAGTATTCATTAGTAAATAGAAATGAACAGTTGGTAGAGAAATAATTATTTCCTGAGGCAATCTTGATTTGATTCCATTTACATAGTATATACAGTATATTTATTTCTACATGGAGGTATAATACATGTATACACAGACACACGCATATATGTGTATACATACATAACTGTTTATATATGGGACATGTGGATATATGATATACATGCATAGAGTTTACAGATAGAACCTCACATTTTGATTATTAACGAATAAAAGCTACAAGGTGTGAGATTACATGTTCACCACTGTTCTGCCTTTTACAGAGATGATCCACAGTTCACCATATCTCGATCCCAGTGCTCTGCTAGGCCTTGTGAAGGATAAAACACAAGTCCATGTATGGTCTTTATTTGGAGAAATTATGAATCTAACCGTGGAGATAAGTCCAGTGTAGAGCTCCAGAAAAGGCAAAAATGAACAAGAGCAGTGAGAGATGCACAAGCAGTGCTGTGAGCATATGGAGGAAGAAGCTATTTTCCATCTACAGTTTGACTGGGGATGAGAGGAGACCAGTATCATAATTTTGATCTGAAGTCTAAAGCTACCAATCTGTGCACAGCATGAGGCTCAGAGGTTTGCTTTATTTGTCCTGCTCAATATTCATCTCTTTCTTCTTTTTTTTAAAATTGCATACTAGCTCCCAACATTCCAAATCCAAGAATAACAAAAAATCTGACACAGTATCTTTTGGAAACTTGGAAAACCTGGTGATCCTTAACCATATTTCTCTGCTGCAGTAGAGTCTGGAGGTGAGGAGTGGCTGCCACTTTAAACGGTCTTGTCATCTCCAATTCATCAAGTCCCCACCACTCCTTGTGTCTCCTCTATGCTAAGGTGGATGTCAGAGGCCTTTTTTTTCAGAGAACTTGAACTGGTCCTTTTTAAATATCTGCACCGCGTCGTTTGTGTCACCCAATTCACTATAGGCATCAGACCTCTAGGAGATCTTGGCTTTAGTATGAAATGGAAGAACAGAAAGAAAGAGAAGAACTAAGACTGTGATGATGCAGGTAGTATTAGACCACTTTAGAGCTATCCAGTTCAAATGGTAATTTGCTACCTTGAAATAAAAAAAAAAGTTCTTAAAAAATACTGTAAGTATTCATTATATTGTGGCATTCTGCCAAACAGTTAAATAATTTCTTTTGTCACTATGGCACTGGATGGTTTGTGAATTATGATCACATATAATCTGTCCTTTGACCCTTATAACAAACGTACATGGAAAAGAATACTGTTGCCTACATTTCCCAGTTGCAAAACCTGAGGGCTGGGGATCTGCTTAATCATCCACAGTCCCACAGTGGCAGCCCCAGGTGCTTGCTCAGGCCCATTATTTCTCTAGCCTCTCATTCCCTTTGTCCTTGGCTATGTGTATCATTAAACTTGTCTTATTTCTTTGTGATTATTTGTAACTGTCAGTTTTTTCCACATTGCCAGACTGTGTAGTCCCAAGTATGAGAACCAAGTGCTATTCTGGTCACCGTCTTCCTGCACATAATGTAGTATTCTCAACCTTGGAGGAGTCGTCAGTACGTGGTGGTAAAGGCAATTACCGTCATATGTGGTCTCTGGATAGCGTGGAGTCCAATTTAGCTCCATATTGACATTAAGAACATAAAATACTATGTGTACTATGTTACTATGTTTTTACTAGGTACAAAGCACAGGAATAAACATTCAAAATGGACTATTATATTTAATTTTTACAAGGCATATAGGCACTGCTTTGGTATGTTTGTCGAATTAGTTGGTTTTCCTCCCACCTGGGACTGGGAGGCTTCTGGTACTTGACCTTGAGCTTCTTACTCTCCACAGCACATTTGGATGTAGCTATTCTCATTGTTTACACATGAGGAAACGCACGTTATGCTGCCTCAAGCTCATTACGGGGACCAAAGGAGTTTTAGTACTCAGTCCAGTAAGCAGGCAACTCACACTGTTTGATCCAATCAGTTAATTAACCCAGAGAAAAATGGTGAAGACCAAAGACAGAGTGAGATGGGCAATTGTTAGGCAGACCTGTATTCCAATCTTAAATATCTGTGACCTTAAAAACAATAGCTACTTACTCTGAACTTCAGTGTCCTCAGCAGTAAAAATGATGTGTTTATATATATCTATATATCTATATTTTCTTTTCTAAAGATTGTGATGAATAATATCTACCCTTGTAGCAGAGGCTTTTAAAGTTTTCATCTGGTATCATAATGTCACTTTTTAGGCTCTTCCCTCTTGTGCAAACAAAAATTATCTGGAATTAGAATCAAAACACTAAAATAAGAAAGAATCTGCAAATTACTCCAAGAAAGGTATGTGTTTCAAAAAAAAAAAAAAGAAAAGAAAAGCAGAAATTCTCTGATACAAAAAGAAAACTTCTTTGAAAGGATGTCATTGTGTTTTGTGTAATTTAAAAATTTTTTTTTTAGTTCAGAATGTTGCAAATGTATAAATGTTTTGATTACATAAATTGTTTTTGTACCATTTGAGTCAAAGTTATAAGTGTGCCCATGACCCAGTGTAAATTGTTCCTATTAGGTGTGAATTTACCCATCTCCAACCCCAGCTATTTGAATTTGATGAGTGTTACTTCCATATGTGCAAATAAGTATTAATTGATTTGCTTCAATTTAATAGTGAGTACATGTGTTTGTTTTTCTATTCTTGTGATACCTCACTTACTGGAATGGTCTCCAGTTGCATCCAGGTTGTTATATAAGCTATTAGTTCAACTGTTTTTTGGCTGAGTAGTTCTCTAACAGAGAACCCAGATATCAAAACCATCCTCAGATTGCCATCTGATATTTGACAAAGCAAGCACAAACATCTATGGGGGGAAAGAATCCCTGTTCAATAAATGGTGCTGAGAAAAATGTTTTGTGTAACTTTTGAGACAAGAAGACACAGTTCTTAGATAATTTTTTTTGTTACCTTTTGCTGGTAACTTATATTCTCCATTCCTTGGATTTAGCTAGAAAATTGTGAAGACAATCTGCTCTCTTCAACTTTCCTCAAACATTGTAAAGATAAGTTGAATAAACTCTTAGAAATAAAACTGCTATGCAACAGTATTATATTATAAAATAAATGTGTGATTAAAATTTTCAAAGCTCAGTGCATATTTAAGAGGGGCACTGTAGAAGCATATAGGTACAATGCCAAGGGGAGCTCAGATTTAGAATCTGTTAAGGAAGAAGGTGTGTACCTAGACTAATGCTCCACTCGGTGTTCTGGTCACATTCTATGCTTTTGGGAAGCCAAATATCAAAAGTGATTTTTAAAGCAATCTGGTGGGAGTGTCTGCAAGAACTACATATTAAAGTATTTAGCAGCGTATAATCAAGGGGAATGGTGCTCTCAATGTTCAAAAGACCCCTTTGATTATAGCGTGATGTTTAGAAAGGAATGGTGAAAACAAGGCCGGAAATGGGTAAAAAGTAGGTTTCCTGTTCACGAGCAATGTTTTCCGATTTAAAAAGCAAAATCTGAAGCAACTTTAACAAAATATTTATTCTGTCAAAAATGAGTGTTTACTATGTGGCTATCCACTGAATTATGCTCCATTTCTTCTGTATATCTGGGATATTTTTATAATTTTTAAGCTTATCTTCCAATAGGAAATGATAATGTCACATAATGTAATGTAATGGATAACTGTTATTAGACTAAACTAAGTGGAAGTAACTGTGTAAGGTATTTGGGAAATACAAAGATGAATGAAACATAAATGGTGTTTTCGCTCTCTAGTAGAGGCAAGGCATCCTTGTAGAGCCAGAGAGGATGTGCCCCACATAACTCCGGGGATGTCATTCACATAAATGATCACTGGACTTGTGCTGCCTGGAACTGTTCCATGTCACAGCCCAGGGAAGAAAAGATGGAGAAGAACAAAAATAACCCAAGTGCCATTTATCAGTTGAAGTGAGCTAAGCAGGCCAGGATTCGTTTCGTATGTCGTAACTTTTGCAATCAGTCTAGAAGGATAAGTGGAATTTAGAGAGGGGATGGGGTAATAAAGGCACACAGGACATTCTGGTTAGATAGAATAAGGGCAGAGTCATAAAAAAGTGAATCTAAGGTATCTGCACATATCTTCAGCTTAGTATTTCACTCCTGTCCAGCACAGACATTCTGTTGCTGAACAATCTTTATTACCACACTTGAAAGTAAAGCTGTCCCTTCCTCATTCTCTTGGGTTGTCTTGATTTGCAGTATCAACTGTCTTCCTCAAATTTTAGATACATTGGCTTCTGGACCTAAATTATTCACATTCTGCAGTCTGCAAAGGCGACATATACCATGACAAAACACAGAATCTTTAGGAAGGTTTAAGAAAAGCATATAATTCTGCTAGCCACAGGTAGACTGAACAACTTTTAAGGTAATTATGTAACACCATTGTGGTAAGGTCTATGTCCCCACATGGAGTGATTTTGCAAAGCGGAGACTGTTTTGTCCTTGTGCTTCTGATCTAGGACATTAGCTGAACCCGTATGAGAAAACTTCAATATACGAAGTCATCAGGAGAAGTGGTTTTTGAATATTACTGGTTATGAGCTTACAGTGGATTTCTGGGGCATTTTCATAATCAAATCTTAATGCTAGAAAGCGCTGAATGCTAACAGACATACGGCAGGCCCCATGTGTACAGGGCATGAGGAAATCTGTAGCACACTAAAGGAAGAGATTATACTGAACAATGTCCAAATTCCATTTATTGTTTGTTGAAAATATATTTTAAAAACAGTATTGAAATTAAAAATCATTTGTGGGGTAAAAACTTACCTTTGGGGAATACTGAACAGTATTTGGGTGATGGGCACACAAAAAGCACCGAGTTAAACCTTATAAGAAAGGATCCAGGTAATATAAATATTTGTATCCATTTAATATTTTAAAGTGAGAGAAAAGTCACTTATTAAAAAAACTCACTCCTAACAAACTTCAGTGCACACTACTTCTGTGTTTCTTTGTCTGGTCCTTAGCCATAGAGATATGCATACATATTTGACAGAGTTTCAAACATCAACATAATACAAGTGTTATTTATCATGATGTTATTTATTATATGTTACATTTAATATTTTAGTTTTCTTTTATATTTGCTTTCTGTCTAGTGTGCTAGGGTGAAAGAGACAGCAGTGAATAAACTTTTCATGGCCCGTACGAACTATACAACATACAAACATATATATGTGCTTGTATGTATTAAACAAATAAATAAAACAGAGTTTCCACTAGAAAAGAGGGTGTGGGGATGCATTTTTCAATAAGTAATTAATATTATTTACCATAACCTATCCATTTTCTACCTACATGGAGATCCTTTTTTATTATATATATGTTTCAATAATGTTTACTCATCTTATACCTCAAAGAGAGAAAACACCAAATTGCTTCCAAGAACTGCTTTCAGACAAAAGTGGAATATCTCTGGGTAAAGTTTCTGTTCTCTTTATTTTTTTTAAAATCTATTTATTTCTCACTATGTTGCCCTTGGTAGAGTGGGTCACAGTACTCAGCAACCTTAAACTCCAGGGCTTAAGTGATTCTCTTGCCTCAGCCTCCCAAGTATCTGGGACTACAGGCACCCGCCACAACACTGGGTATTTTTGTTGTTGTTGTTGTCATTGTTGTTTAGCAGGCTGGGAGCTGGGCTTGAACCTGCCAGGCAGGGTGTATGTGGCTGGCACCCTACTCCCTGAGCTATGGGCTCTGAGCCTGTTGTTCTCTTTAGAGTGTTTTGATATCTTTCAACTGCTAAAAATAAAGTTATCCACCTCGGATACCCATGGCATGATAACAGAGAAGGAAGAAGATACCTACAAAAAAGGCACATTCCCAAAAGAAAGACTGGACAATAAAAACACAGTCGTCTCTGGGGCTTGGCATTTAGCATATACCCATGAGCAGGAATAATGCAGATTTTAAGGCACAGGAGTGTGGTGAGTGGTTGGAACAACCGGTCATTGGACATCTCTGGTTTCTGTTCTCTGAAAGAAGCCTTTGTTTCTTCTCCTCTACTGACCTGGTTCTTCCTCGTCTTTCTCCATCACGGTCTTACGGGACAGGACAATTGTGAGAACACCCTTTCTAAAGAAAGCACACCATTAGTGTCTCACTTCCTGGAAGTCTAAATTCTGAGATCAAAAGATAACCTGAATAGCTGAACAGTTGGAGGCTTGTGGGAACTGGACATTATTCTTCTTTTATATCAGAGTTACATTGTAATTTATTATGCTTCTGATCCCTCACTTCTTGCCAGTCCCAGGCACTAATAGCAATAGCCAGATGCTTCATGACTTACAAAGGAGATGTCCCTTCTTAACCACCAACCTCTATGTTTTGCCAATGTTCATGATAAATTTCCTGCTTCTCTGGCTCATTTCCCACCAATATAAGTGTAATGGAAAGTTAAGATTGCTTAATGCCATAACAGTCCACATTATTAGTTTTTATTATGTGTCACAGAGCTCTCCCTTGGCTTTCTTTGATGAACCACCTTTATCTAACATGTGTCATTTCTTACAAGACCATACTGAGAAATAGTAGGAATTGATTGCTTTTTGATTCTTTTACTTATTATTTTTTTCTGCTGAGATTACAGTTCAGGAACAGGTAAAAATTAAGTATCTATTTCACAAGCTCTTAACAACGGTTGTCATCCCCCAGGCCTGGAAAAAAAATGAATCATCACTGCCCTAAGATCTACATTGGAGTTCAGTATACTTTTTTGGTAAAAAAAAATCCCTGGTAATAAATACTTTCGGCTTTGTAGCTATCTGGTCTTGGTCACAGCTACTTATTCTGATATTGTAGCATAAAAGGTCTGTAGATAATACGTAAACAAAAAAATGTGGCTGCCTTGCAATGACACTTTATTTACCAAAACGGGTGGCAAGCTCGATCTGACCTACAGCGCTTACTGACTCAACTCTACCTCCTTAACTCAGAGAATTTTAAGTTTTGTATTGCATTACTTTCAATCTTTTGCCATTGCTAAATAACTTCTGATTTGACAGTAACAACAAACCTAATTCAGAACAATTTAAACAGGGAGAAACATTTATTTCTTTCATCTAATCAGCAGCTCTAACCAGCAGCTCAGAATTAGGCCTCCTTCAGGTTTGGAAATTCAGGGCACCAGTTCACCAGCTCATAACACTGTAATTGTTTGATATGTGTCCGAGATCTTTCTTTGCATAGGTTTCTCTCACTCTTGTTTTGAGTCTTGCAACTCATTTGATGGTACAAATATTTATTTGTCTTATATATTTATTCAACATTCTAGATTTGACTGCCTTGGTATTGTTAAACATACCCCATGCTTCCCTGTGTGTTCTGTAACCTTAAAGTTAATTTTAAATACACGATTAGATCCAGATTAAATTTGTATCAAGACTATCTCATAGTTGGTATTGTAGTGCCATTAGGCAGTACATAATAGAATATTTGCTTCTCTCTTTTTGCAATGATAGCAGTCACTTAGTAACCACTGTCTAGAGTCACCATTTCACTAAGGTAAACCATTATTTCACTAGGACAAAACTTCTAAAGGTACAGAAGTAGAGACTCAATGAGGTTTGGTTACATATACAAAATGACAGAGGAAGTGTAGCAGAATTTATCAGCAAATCCTTTTGGCTCTAACTTCAAAATGCAACTTGAACAGGATCTTTTTGCAGCACCTCCTTCACTACCATGTTAGTTCAACCTCTTTTTCTCTTGCCTAGACAACTTCTGTAGTACTTACTTTTCCCAGTTCAGCTTTCATTTCCTCCTCCCTATTTTCCACATAACAGCAGAGTCAGCCTTCAAAAACTTCTATTTGATCAAGTCACTATTTTTAACCACCTAAACTCATAGAGAATAAAAGACAAACTCCTTACCAAGGTCTATAGGCTCCTGGCTTCTGGCCTTGTTTTATACTTTAGTTTCAACCTCTGTCCTGCTCACTCCTCTGTCTCTTTACCCACCCTTAAACATCTCAAGTGTGTCCTAAATGAAGGCCTTTGCACTTGGTTTGCATTTGGCCTAGAAGGCTCATTTCCCAGATGTTTTCTTGCTTCTTCCCTACTTTGTTTTGATTTTTGATTATCCTTCATTTCCTCAGAATGAACTTTTATAGGCACTCTTTCTAAAATTGTACCATTCTTTGCTCTCTGTTCCCCTGCCTTGATTTTTGGTTTTTGTTTATCTTTTTTTCCAGGCACTTTTATGTACCTGCCATTGCATGTCTTTATTACCACTCTTCCCACTTCTATGTGGACTATTAATACATGATGAGAGATTGTGTCTGAATGGTTGCTCATCCTTTCGATGTGATAGGATGAGGATGGTGCCTATCCCTAAGTGCCCACTAAGGCAGATATTTCAGTGAAAGAACAAATGAATGAGTCACTGAACGGCACCACATTGATGGCTTCCAGTCTTTTTGGACTTTATCCAGGTAGCATAATATGATAAGTTTGAACTTCTATTTTGTTAGATAAGATTTACACATAATTTCTGAGCTTACACATCCTATGAGACCATTTCCATATTCTATTGCCTAATCACTTTGAAGAACTACTGTTTCCCAAGATAAATTTACTTCCCGGTCTGATTAGCACAGTAACTTTGCCTCCTTACTTACTATACCTTTTTCTATATTTAGTTCTATTTAAAGAGGGAAAAGTCCTTTAAGGAGCAGGTGCATTGCACATGTTAGAATTTATGAATATACAGTAGTTCCTAAAATGGTGCTGATGCTCAGTAAAGTCTGGAAGTACCAGACCAGTCACAGTATGAGCAGCAGGAGTCTTCACTATTATTACTCAACTAACATTTGTTTTCATTTCCTTAGTGTTTTGTTGAGATAGTCACCGTTTATTACAGGGTTGAAGAGAGGGTCATTTAAGGAAACCAATAATTATAGTAATTACAGTAATATAAATACTATTTATCATGTGAGGACAATCTACCTGGGAAAATAGAACTGTAATTTTCTAGAAAAGGCTTTATATAACAAGAAATAATTAAGGAAAATCTATAAAGTCTGTGGCCTCTACGTTGAAATTTAGTTTTTACAATCACATTGCTAAATCGTAGTAAATTCCCTAATAGCTAGGACTAATTTCAGTAAGTAATTTTATATAATAAACATATATTTGTGTGAGAGAGCGAGTGTGTGTTTATCAAATGAAGTCATTATACAGTAGTCCCTAACACAGTGTTTGCCTCATAACAGGCACTAAAACTGCTACTTTTTTTTACACTGCATAATATGGTTTTTGAAAGCTTTTCATTAGAAAGAATAATAAATTTACAGGGTTAAAATAAAAAATGGGAGCAAAAATTATTGCATAAAATGTCATTTATATGTTCCTGATAATTGAAATAACCCATTTCTAGATTCTCCTGGATATCATAATATTGCCTAAATCCTCTCTGAGCTTGTCACAAATTTCATTCTTGGATTTATTTTTTTAAAGTTTCTTATAAGGAAAATAGAAGCTGTATCTCAAGTGTGTGTTCAACTATTATTTTAGTTCTTTATTTTTTAGATGTTGTTACTATTCCTCATAAAACCCAGTAACAGCTGAACTCACATGTTCGAGACCAGCCTGAGCCAGAGCAAGACTTCATCTCCAAAAAAAAAAAAATAGCCAGCCTTTGTGGCAGGCACCTGTAGTCCCACCTACTTGGGAGGCTGAGGCAAGAGAATCACTTAAGCCCAGGAGTTTGAGGTTTCTGTAAGCTATGACACCATAGAACTCTATGAAGGGTGAAAAAGTGAGATTCTGTCTCAAGAAAAAAACAAACAAAAAAAACACTCCTTAATATTATTGCATTGGGGATTATGTTTTAGCATGGATTTTGGAGAGGATGCCATCATTCAAACCATAGCAACGACTGAATGCAGTTTGTTTATTTATTTATTTCAGATTAATACAAGGGGACAAATGATTAGGTTACAATGTTCTAATTTGTTATGTAAGGTCCCTGTTGCAGGTGTGTCCCATGTGTGCCCTTACGTTGTGCCTATTTGGTAGGTGCAACTTTTACCATTTTCAGCGGGCATTCCATTTTGCTTTCTGTAGAATTTTTCTCAGAGAATCAGTGGGTCCTTGGAAAACTTGGTTTCCCTTAGTTAAAAGTTTGGGTCCCCTATGAACCTACATCTCACATAGATGAAATAAGACTGAACATAAAATGTATCATTAATTTTCAGACAGTAAATTTTGCAGGAGATAAAACATTAAGGCAGCTCAGTGCAAAAGGTCCAGTGATCTGTGTCACTGTACATGTGTGTCTGTGCATGGATGGGTTGATGATAATGTCTGACATTGTGATCCGTCATACACAGTGTCCTGGGTTGTTTCTTTCACACAAAATATTTTTACTCTTTCAAGTTCGTGATGATTTTTAAAAAATATTTGACTGACATCAAGACTTGATTTAATTTTTTTTCAGTCCTAGTGACTGAAATACATATATATCAGAATTAGAAAACACTTAAGTCATAGAGTCTAAAATCCAACATTGTGCATTCATGAGGAAAAACAAAGCAAACATTTCTATAATCAAGTGATTCCGTGAGTTACCTGAATATGCAACGGACTTATTTGCCTCTGTATCCTTGAATATTTGTTCTATTATTTTTTTTTAATTTTTTTGTTAAATCATGACAGTGTACATTAATGCATTTATGGGGTACAATGTGCTGATTTTATATACAATTCAGAATGCTTACATAAAACTGGTTAACACAGCCTTCACTTCATTTACTTAGTTATTGTGTTAAGACATTTATACTCTACTCTTTTTTTTGGGGGGGGGACAGAGCCTCAAGCTGTCTCCTTGGGTAGAGTGCTATGG
>CAUYQV010029967.1:0-13857 GCA_963574575.1 Galagoides demidoff | reverse complement strand
GTAATTCGAGCTTTTTTCTGATTCCATATAAAATGAAGTATTATTTTTTTCTAGATCTTAAGTATGACAGGAGCTTTAATGGGGATTGCATTAAAATTATATATTGCTTTGGGTAGTATTGACATTTTAACAATGTTGATTGTTCCCAGCCATGAGTATAGTATGTTTTTCTATTTGTTAACATTTTCAGCTATTTCTTTTCTTAGAGTTTCATAGTTCTCTTTATAGAGATCTTTCATGTCCTTTGATTGGTAAACTGCCAAATATTTCATCTTTTTGGCACTACTGTGAATGAAATAGAGTCCTTGACTATTTTTTTGGCTTGGCTGCTGTTGGTGTATATAAAAGCTACAGATTTATGAGTGTTGATTTTGTAACCTGAGACGCTGCTGTATTCCTTGATTACTTCTAAGAGTTTAGTAGTAGAATCCCTGGTATGTTCCAGATATACAATCATATCATTGGTGAAGAGTGAAAGTTTAATCTCTTCTGACCCTATATGGATACCCTTGATCGCTTTTTCATCCCTGATTGTGATGGCAAAAACTTCCATTACAATGTTAAAAAGCAATGGAGACAATGGATAACCTTGCTTGGTTCCTGATCTGAGTGGAAATGATTTCAATTTAACTCCATTCAATACAATAATGGCTGTGGGTTTGCAGTAGATGGCCTCTATCAGTTTAAGAAATGTCCTTTCTATACCAATTTTCTTAAATGTTCTGATCATGAAGGGATGCTGGATAGTATCAAACGCTTTTTCTGCATCAATTGAAAGAATCATATGATCTTTGTTTTTTAATTTTTTTATCTGATGAATTACATTTATAGATTTACATACGTTGAACCATCCTTGATATCCTGGGATAAAACCTACTTGCGGATGCTGTAAAATTTGTTTGACGTGTTGCTGGATTCTGTTGGTTAGAATCTTGTTGAATATTTTTGCATCAATATTCATTAGTGATATTGGTCTATAATTTTCTTTTCTTATTGGGTCATTTCCTGGTTTGGGGATCAGGGTGATGTTAGCTTCATAGAATGTGTTGGATAGTATTCCATCTTTTTCTATGTTTTGGAAAAGGTTGAGTAATATAGGTACTAGTTCCTCTTTAAAGTTTTGATAGAATTCTGACATGAAGCCATCTGGTTCTGGGCTTTTCTTTTTAGGGAGATTTTGTATAGTTGATGCTATTTCAGAACTTTATATAGGTCTGTTCAACATTTCCACTGCATTCTTGCTAAGTCTTGGGAGATGACGTGCTTCCAAGTATTGGTCAATTTCCTTAAGATTGTCATATTTCTGGGAATAAAGTTTCTTATAGTATTCATTAAGGATTTTTTGAATTTGTAAAGAGTCTATTGTTATTTCATCTTTACCATTTCTGATTGATGAGATTAGAGACTTTATTCTTTTTTTCTTGGTTAGGTTGGCCAAAAGTTTATCAATTTTGTTGATTTTTTCAAAAAACCAACTTTTTGATTTTTTGATCTGTCCTATAATACTTTTGTTTTCAATCTCATTCAATTCTGCTCTAATTTTGTTATTTATTTTCTTCTGCTGGATTTGGGATTGCAATGTTCTTCCTTTTCCAGCTGCTTGAGAATGTCCCATTAAGTTGTTAACTTCCTCTCTTTCCGTTCTCTTTAGGAAGTCTTGTAGTGCTATAAATTTCCCTCTTAGGACTGCCTTTGTGGTATCCCAGGGGTTCTGATAACTCGTATCTTCATTATCATTTTTTTCTAAAAATTTGATAATTTCCTTTTTGATCTCATCTCTGACCCATCTATCATTCAGCATAAGGTTATTTAGCTTCCATGTTTTTGTATGAGTCTGCAGATTCCTGTTGTTGCTGAGTTCAACTTTTATTCCATAATGGTCTGAGAAGATGCATGGAATAATTTCTATTCCTTTAAATTTGCTGAGGTTAGATTTATGACCTAGGATGTGATCAATTTTGGAGTATGTCCCATGTACTGATGAGAAAAATGTGTATTCAGTTTTGTTAGGATGAAATGTTCTATAGATGTCTGATAAGTCCAGAAGTGAATAGTTAAATTTAAATCTAAGATTTCTTTGCTAAGCTTCTTACTGGAGGATCTATCCAACACTGCCAATGGAGTGTTAAAATCTCTGACTATGATGGAGTAGGGAGAGATCAAGTTGCTCATGCCAGTTAGAGTCTCTTTTATAAATTGAGGTACATTCTGGTTGGGTGCATAGATATTTATAATTGAGATCTCATCATATTGAGCATTGCCCTTAACAAATATAAAGTGGCCATCTTTATCTTTGGTTACTTTTGTTTGTTTAAAACCTATTGTATATGCGAATAAAATTGCAACACCTGCTTTTTTCTGCTTTCCATTAGCCTGGAATATAGATGGCCATCCCTTCACCCTGAGTCTATATTTGTCTTTAAAGGTAAGATGATATTCTTGTATACAACAGATGTCTGGTTTAAGTTTCTATATCCAATCAGCTAATATATGCCTCTTTAGGAGGACAATTTAAACCATTCACATTGATTGAAATTATTGATAAGCCTGATAAAATGTTAGGTGTGGAATTATTCAAAAGTCCAGTGGACGTTTTTAATCCTTTCGCCAGTGTAGAAGTTGGAGTTTGATCAATAGTTTCTGAGTTAGTTTACTTTTGTGGTGGAGGATTGAATTGGGCATTATGGAGAATAGGTCTGAGAATATCCTGGAGAGCTGGTTTAGTTATGGCAAATTTCTTTAATGCATGGATGTCATTAAAGTATTTAATTTCTCCATCATAAATGAAACTCAGTTTAGCTGGATACAGGATCCTGGGCTGAAAGTTATTTTGTTTTAAGAGATTAAATGTCGATGACCACCCTCTTATTGCCTAAAAAGTTTCAGCAGAGAGATCTACAGTTATTCTAATATTCTTCCCCTTGTAGCTTATGGTTTTCTTATGTCTTGCTGCTTTCAAGATTTTCTCTCTCATATTCACTTTAGTGAAGTTAATTATGATGTATCTGGGGGATGTCTTGTTTGGATTGAGTCACACTGGGGTTCTGAAGCTATCTGAAATCTGAATTTCAGAATCTCTTGACATATCTGGAAATTTCTCTTCCATAATTTCATAAAGAAGTGCTTCTGTGTTTTCAAAGCAACTTTGTCACCTTTAGGGATTCCTATGAGGCGAATATTAGTTTTCTTTGTATTATTCCAGAGCTCTCTAAGAAAATGATCCATTTTTGCTTTCCATTTCTGATTCTCTTTGGATTCTGGACATATTCAGAAACCTTGTCTTCTATGTCTGAGATCCTTTCTTCTGCCTCCTGCACTCTGTTACCAAGAGATTCTACTATATTTTTCAGATCTTTGAGGGCTGCAATCTCTTGTCTTAATGTTTCAAAATCTTTGGTGGTTTTGTCTTTGAATTCGTTGAATTCTTGAGTGAAATTTTGGAATGCTCCTTGAATTTCTACTTCTATCTTTGCCTCTATTCTGTTTATATTATTTCTAATCTAAATTCTGAATTCAATTTCTGACATCTCAGCCATTTGTTTATAAAGGGGATCTTCAGTTTTGTCTGCCACATCCTTTCTTGGGAGGGTTCACCTACTCTGGTTATTCATATTACCAGCCACATCCTTTCTTGGGGAGGTTGATCTACTCTGGTTATTCATATTACCAGAACTTTTCTGCTGATTCTGCCCCATGATTATTTTTCCCCATTTGGCTTTTCCTCTTGAAGTTTGTCAAGGACCTGTATGGCCTTACAGCCTAAGAGACTGGGGACCTGCTTGTTGTGGTGGGGCGAAGTGGCTCTGTCTTATTTTCAGCTGGTCTCTGTCCTACCCTAGTGATTCAGTTACTCTTGGTTGCAGTCTCTGCTGTGGAGAAATACCAGCAATTAGGTCACCCCGCCCCCCACAAACAACAATTGGACAAGTAAAATCAAATCTTTCAACCATACACCCAGGGTGCCCCTATGAATAGTCCCTGGGTGGTCTACCAAATCAGTTGTTCCAGTCAGCACCAGTTTCAGGTGGAAGAGTTCAAATGTCTCTGGCATCTAGATAAGAGGAATCTGCTCACTGCTCAGATATAACTTGCTCCAGTGCTCTGTGAGGGCAAAGGGACCCACCCAGCAAATGGGTTAGTCTGGGAAGGTTAATACCTCCTTCCCCACCTTGCACCCAGTCACTCGTAATCCCCCAGGTCTGTGACCCTATTCACTCCAGTAGGCAACTGCTCCTGGGGTTTATGACTGGCAAAATTAGCCAGAAATCTGAGTTCGGCAAGGGGGCCTTGCGTGCTTGAATTAGGTTTCTGTCAGGCTAGATTCCTCTGCAAGTCAGAGGCTGCACTCTGCTCTGGGCAGGAGACAAATAGCAGTTTACACTCATGTGTCAATTCCAGCCTCTGCCTGCCCACTGCCTTTGTCTCAGCTGTATTACCCTGAGGGCTGGTGCTAATGGGCTCTTTACTTTAAAGTTATCAGCATTCTGCCTGTGGCTGTTGTCTAGAACCTCTGGTTGCCCAGAGAGACGGGGCTGGAATGGTGTCAATTCACAGCTCAGGATGCTACTGTTGGTGTATGGCTTCCTCCAAGCCAATTTTCTTCTCCTCATTCCTGTGCCACAGTCAGCATAGGCAGCACGAGCCCTTTCCCCCTTCACTTCTCTCAAGGAGATGCCCAAGAATCTGGACTCCATAGGTAACAAACCTCCAGACCTCGAAGTGGGTGGGTGGGGACTCCTCAGAGTTCAATGTTGCAGGTGGGGAATATATACAGTTTTATACAGTTTTGTGCCTGGCAGGAGGGTGCTGTGGCATGCCAGCAGGGGTAGGAGGTCCAGTTTTTAGGGGGTCTTTCCCATGGGATAGAGTGGGAGGAAGTTTGAACCCTGCTCGCTTATTTTCATGGAGTAAACTGTGAGCCCTTTTTGTGGGGGAGGGGACTCTCGTCCACTTGGTGGTGGATTTTGTACCTTTGGGTTGTATTTTTGGGGTCACAGCTCGCCTCAGGAAGGTTGAATTGTGCACTTCAATCTCTCTTGGCTCTGTTCCAAACCATCAGCTCCCTTGCTAAACTTCTGTCCTTTAAGCCTCCTCTGGACGGGAGCTTCTGTAAAAAGCTGGGTGCAGTCCACCATCTTGGCTCTGCACCCCCAACATAACCAGGTTTAACATAATTTAATGGACCACATGTTGTTAGCCATTACTTCTTTTGTTCTTATCTGATGAAGCCTGAGGCTATGGAGGAAAGAGATTGTTTGAAAATATATCCTACTGACCTGGCCATTTGGAGGGAGTTACTTTGATCTTTAAAAAAAAGGCATAATTAAGAAACTTCTAGGGCATGCAGAAATTTGTGTGCAAACCTCCACTCCCATTGGGCCTTAAGTCAGGAGGGTTTTACACTCGCAATGGACCAAGCTGACCTTTGGTCAGGGGGGTTTTAGACCCACAATCAACCTGGCCATATGGGATTCTGCCTCCATTTCTCACAAGTATGGCTGTACAAAGTCTTTTCACTGCTTTCTCTCAAACAGCTTTTTTTGGCCAGAAGCATATAGGCCTTTCACCTATATTTCCCCCTTCTTTTTCTTGGCATTCACATCAGACATCATTAAAGCAAAAATGGCAGCATGTCTTTCATTCTCCATACTAGTTTGACTTAACTTCTTATACATGATATATAAAATTAAATAAAAGATAAGTAGCAAAGCAAAAGATCCAACAGTACTTCCAATAAACCCATTGATCTTGGGCATAGGATTCATTTGTTCTATTCCTTTTGCTAATCCCTTCAAGATCTCATCTTTCCAACTTAGGTTGGAAAGTATAATCCACTTTATTCTGTAAATTCACAATATCATTAGTTAAATTCTCATAATTAAGCAAATGTTTTCCAACTTTCTCTCAGGGAAATCTTGTTTCATTATATTTTACAAGAGTAATACAAAAAGTAGCAATATTCCAACCAAATTTTTGTTTTGTCTGCCTTTTTAAACTAACCAATTCATCACTCATCATAACAACTGTCTGTTCCAAATCAGAAATTTCATTAGACATTTCAGTATCTATTTGTCTTTGAGCAGTCAATAACTGTTCTGAATTTCTATCCAATCAGCAAGAAAAGTCTGTGTCCTTATATTTCATGTCAAGGCAACTCTCTCTGTAGAAACAGTTACAGTAACAGCAATGAGCCCCAAAATGGTAGCAATCAACAGTCCAATAAACTGGCGGCTTCTCTTCAGGATTCTCTCAGCCAACAGCTGCAATATTGATAAAGCCGGGGACTCTTGGCAGGGTCTTGCCAAATCAACTGGCAGCCAAACTCTGGTTCAAGCTCTCAATAGATACAGTTGTTCCTCAGAGGGATCAAAACTCACAGATTTTTTAATGCAAGTAAATAATTGACAAGCAGGACAAAATAATTTTCCTGTTTCCTTATTCCAATTTACATTTCCTTTAAGCCACACAAAAAGTAACGGTAGGCAAGCCTGAATATATCGAGTAGCTTTAACTTCAAAACTCATAGTGTATTGATTATTCTCAGGCTCGTGAGACAGACCACCCCTCCAGGCTTTAACAGCCTGCATGGCAACAGCAACCTTCCACAAATGAACTTGATAACACCCAAGACTAGGAGAGGGGGTGAAAACCCACCATTGCTCCAATGCATATGGTAACCAGTGGCTATTCAAACTACATCTTTCTTTGATGGATACTTGTAATTCTCCATTGGGATGTCAACTAGGACATCAAATGGAACAGGAGCACCAGACGAGGTTTGTAATCTTGCAGTAGGTCCCCAATCCACCATCTCTCCATATGTGGTATTTATCAACATAAAGGGATGTTGTCCTTTACATTTCACCCAATGAATCCAACTATGAATTTCTTTAAAAGAATGCATCTAGCATGGGGGTAATTCTAGATTAGTGAGCACATTTTTAACTTGATGTTTCTTAGTAAAGGAGGGTTAGGGACATATGTCCAATAATGATAAGTCTCTCCCCTTGCTGTTATCAATAGAACAGCAATAACAGCTAAAAGGAAATTAACATTAGTCATCTCTTGTTAGGTTTTACATACTACACCTTTGGCAGTATCACATAATTTCTTTAACTGACCCCAAGTAACATCAGACAATTTCAGTGTTCTCTGCAGAAAGTCCTGTCTCTCTCTCCAGGATCAGCTCATGCTCGTCTTGTTCAAATTGGTTGTTACTCATTTCACCACTCTCTTCTTCATCTTCCTTTTGTGGTATTACTACCTCTGGGCAGTGTCGTAATTTTAAATTCTTATCTGGAAGCCAGAGTTTATTATCTCCTGTGGAAATATAAGCATAGCTTCTTCCCCAACATAATGCAGAAGCTGGTATCCATACATTCTTAATTATATCTTTATAATAAACTGGTTGGTTAAGAAAGGGTGAGGTCACAGTTACCCAATGTTTATAAGCTGGTATTTCATTTTTCTCATTCATATTTTTAAAATTTAAGATAAAAAGAGCTGAAAATAATCTATTTCTAGGGGTGATATTATACTGTTCCCCCCCCTTTTTTCAATTTTAAAAGCATTTCTTTTAAAGTTCGATTTTGCCTTTCAATAATAGCTTGTCCAGTGCTATTACTTGGAATTCCTGTGATATTTTTGATATTATATAATTTTAAAAAGACTTGACATATAAGTAGATTCATTATCTGTTCTACTGAATTATTTAATTGATGAAGTGCTTCAAACTTTCTTAGAGGGAGGGGCCACTGCTCCTTCCAAACCGGTTATTGGTTTTCCACTGCGGAGAGAAGGCAAAGAGCTGTTAGGCAGTGGCATCTAGGAAAAATCCTCTGTTAAAGTGAGAAGTCTGAGGCCTGTCTTATCATGACCAATTCGAATTACTTCTGGCTCTCTGACAACACTGGGCTGAGTCGAATCAAACCCCATATTAAACATGATATTTTTAACAGTTTTAGAGGTAGTGGGAATAGTAAGCATAGCACCCCATTGTTGTATTAAATCTCTTCCCCACAATGTTATTGCTATAGGGGCAACATATGGGAAAACACAAGCCTTCTGTCCATCAGGCCTTTTGCAGGGTAAGTCTAACATACTTTGTTCAATATTAGTCATAGTCCCAAGGCCAACAAAAGTAGCCTGGACACGTGTCTTAGGCCAATTCTTTGGCCACATATGTGCGGTGATGATAGAGATATCAGCTCCTGTATCCACTAAACCTTCAATCCAGATATCAGTGTTAAAAGTTACCTTACACTGGGGGCAGTTATCATTGAGAAACCTGTCCTCATGAGAAATAGGGGCTGTTTGGTCTTTCTGATGAGGCAGAATTAGAATTTGAGCTACTCACTGACAAGCTGATAGTTGAAGGTCTTTTTTTTTTTTCTTTGACAGTTATTTGCATTTATTTTATGTTGCATTTATCCCTCTGCCATAAGTTTTTGTTTCTTCAGTTTCTTCTGGGATATGTTTTTCTTCTGTGTTCCATCTTCTTCTGGTTTAGGAATAATCTGTTCTTTTTCAGTAAGGATCATCTCAGCGTGGCAGGGGGACCTCATGCATGGGTTAATGTAACCATGGGCTTTGTAAGTTTGGCGACGCATCTTGGGTGCTTTGTTCACTTGAATATGCTCAATGACAAGAGAATCTACATCTAAACCCTTAAGTTCAGCCTTACTCTCTGCATTTTTAAGCATATGCAGCAAAAATTCAGCACTCTTTTTGGGCCACTGACCCTGCATCCAGCCCCACTGTTTGGCCTGGGCACACCTACCGATTCCACCATTGTAAAGTTGCAGTGGTACACATTGTTTCTTTAAGGTGACATCCTTCAGATACTTGGTGGCTTTTCTTATACGTATACCCTTGATGGCCTGGGCAGTTTCACATGTGTTCTTAAAGTGAACATGAAGATTTGAGCCTCTTGATTTGCATGACTTTGTGGGGTTTTCTGAGTCAAGTGAATAGCAAACCATTTTCACGGATCATCTCAGGCCACTTAGGGGAAGAGCAGTTGAAGGTCTTTAGAAGCAGATGCTATGATTAAAAATTTCCCCATTATAATCTTCATTAATTATTCCAGCATGGACATTAAGTCCTTCCATTGTTAGGCTGCTTCTGCCTAAAGTCAGACCTACAGTTCCAGAAGGAATAGGACCATAAACATCAGTCATAAACATCAGTGTTTCCTTGAAAAAAAGACCTACCCCAAAAATAAGCCCTAGTGGGATTTCTATGCATTTGTTAAATATAATCCCTACCCTGATAATAAGACACATGCATTTTGGTGTGTAGTGGTAAGGAAGACTGGAATACCTTTTATCTGCCACAGTTCCTTTCTTCAAGGCGTTTGCCCTTGTGTGGGTGTGTGTGTGGTAATTGTGGTCTCAGGCATCCTATTGTGCACATACGAACGGCTAGGGGAAAGGAGTTCACACATCACTAGTGCCAGCCCCACCAACAAAGTCGGCTCCCTGTTAGGTTCTGGCCATCCTGTGCATGCTGAGGCTTCAGGTGGAGATGGAGACATAGAGACTGGAGGTCTCCACAGTAAAATTCTCCTTGGTGAAATCAGGAGCAGGATGCTCTGCTTTTCTTTACCATATTGTGTGTCCCAGGTGAAAGAAGGAAAGCTGTGGCTGCTATTTTACCCAGCACCAGTCCAGCAATAGTCTGTGAGCCTCTCTCACCCCACAGAAACACCAGTAAAGCTGCTGCTCCCCAGCACCCACCAGCAACAGTCTGTGGGCCTCTCTCACTACCCCGCCAAACACCAGGGGATAGGGGAACAACTTCTTCAAGTATCCTGCTTTTGAGCCCAGAGAGATCATCCCAGCTGCACTGTGCAGATTGTGGACCCAGTGCCCACTGCATCCCAAATACAGTAAATAATTCAGCCCTTACACATCAGCTTTGCTGGGCTATTTCTGCTTTTCCTGAGTATCTGTACCCCTGAGTGCAAAAAGAAAGAGCTATTCTGTTGAGTACAAGAAAGGAATTGTCGAGAACTCCCAGGGCAAAAATCTTACGGATTTCTGCAAAAAGAAGAAGTTGGATATCCGAATGGTTTGAAAATGGCGGGCAGAATACGATAACCTCAGTCTACATGTGGACAGAGGAAATGCTTAGAAGCACAAGTGTGGTTCTTTATTTCCTGAGCTAGAAAACATAATCTGTGAATGGATTGCTGACAGGAGAGCAAAGGCTTTGGTTGTGTGCAGGGCTGACATTCAAGCATTTGCTCTTGCAATGGCACCACAGTTCAAAATATCCCCTGAATTCAAAGCATCACAACACTGGCTGGATGGCTTCCTTCAGAATGTTGCCACAGGTGTAGTCTTGGATCTGGAATTATTATGATGAAGGAGACAGACTATCTGCTGATGGCTAGTTGCAAATGTTCTTGACCACCCTTTTATAGTCAGTTGGTCATGTACACACTATTAATTAGTAAGTAAAGTATACATATTACTAATCTTTTTAAAAGTTAGTTCAATCTTCAAAGAGACATAAAGTTTGAAAACTCAGGACCTCTGAAAAAGGGAGTACTTCTATAGACTTGAGTTTACCAAGAGGAGAGTAAGGCTTTCAAGTTTTGCTATGCACTCATTAAAATAAGAAAGCAGGTTTTCCTGACCTTTGTTTCTAGGCAACCTGGAGGCCTATGCTGGATACACAACAAGTTCTTCGCTTATCAACCCCTAGGCTGTGTCTCTGCAGAAAGATTTTTAACCCCTTTTTTGCAGGCTTAACAGCCACATGGCCAGAGTCACTGGGGATGGGATTTTATGCCCTAATCCCCAGGCCCTGTTCCATGCTGACCAGGGATACTGGGTCATTGACAGAGTTGCCTTACACAGAAGTCTGTCTACCTGCTTCTGGAGTTTAAAGTGAGCAACACAGTTTGCTGGGTTTTACCCTACACTTTAGCAATATGAACTGTCTCTAAGAAAAGCAACAACAGTAAGTTGGAAGATGCAGAAGTTATTAAGAGAGCACTAGCATTCAAGTCCTTTGTTGATGGCGTCGACTTTTCTAAATACCAACCTTGCAACATGGTTGCTATGGATGAAACTGCAGTGTTTATGGGTCAAGGAGCCCAAACAACAATTGAACAGAGGGGTGCCTCTTCAATCTATGTTCCCTCCAATGGTCATGAAAGTTCACGTGTTACCCGTATTTTGGCCATTTGTCTGGATGGAAAGAAAGCTACACCTCTTATCATCACTAAGGGCAAGAAAGATAAGATTGAACATGTTTCCGGCATTTATGTTCTTGAAACAGAAAAAGCCTGGTACGCACAAGCAGTTATAAGGAAGTGGCTTGATTTAATGCTGCCACTTCTTTTGTGAGGTGGCCAAAGAAGTCTGCTAGTCTGAGATTCAGCCAGCACTAACCATGCTAAAAATATGAAGATGTTCCTTGCAGAGAGAAAAACAGATCAAATAATGATTCCCACAGGAATGACTGCCTATCTGCAGACTCTTGATATTGCAATAAACAAGCCATTCAAAGACCATTTGCGTATGGAAATTAATGACTGCATAGAAAATAGAATGACAGGAAATCAGTGTGGAAACTTTGTGAAGCCTAGCCTGTAAGAGGTTGTGATTTGGGTGAAGAATTCATGGAATGAAATCACTGACAGTGTTGTTACCAATGCACTCTAAGCAGGTTACATGGGTAAGAGCTGCTCATTTACTGAGAGCTCTATTGTTGGACATGAAAGATTAGGGCCAATAGTTCTAAGGGAAATGGAGTCGCAAGAACTTTAGGATGGAATTCTGGGCCTGGAGAGTTATGATGATGTTCCAGAAGAAGATTACTTAACTGTATTGGAATGAATGTAGATTGTTGTATTATTCTCAATAAAAAATAAGACATCCCCTGAAAATAAGCCCTGGTGTGTCTTCTTGAGAAAAAATGAATACAAGACAGTGTCTTATTTTTGAGGAAACATGGTAGGTAATTCCTTGGGGAAGGGGGGTGTCTCCATTTTTCAAATCTATACCAGATAGTAATGGTAAATCAGTGTAGGGCTCATTGTTTTCTTGGAATACTTTAGTAAAAAACTGTTTAATTTCCACTTTCTGATCTAAATGCTGCCAAGCTCTGATACAGACATTCCTTACTTGTATTATCTGTTTAGGCATCAGAGCTGCCTGAGTGTTCACTGCTTCAAAATGTCTAGTCCCTGTCAGTTCTTCAAAAGTGAGTCCACTAGCAACTCTGTTTCTATGAGCTTGTGCTTTTGCCTCTTCAGCCCACCAGGATTTAAATTGAATATACCTACCTGGGCTCAAAGTGGTATAAGCCAGATTGTCCCAAATCTAAAGGAATTAAGTAATGGTTTCCACTATAAGAAGATAAAACTCCCACCACATAGGGCTAATTTGGCCCATAAGCATGAACCATGTCTTTCAAAATTCTCAGTATTTCAATCGGGACTTCAGTATCATTGATGGCAACAGTGACTTGGGCATCAATCACTTGGGTTGCAGGCATGACCAAGGATTCCTCCTTTCCTATTCTGGAGGTAACAGAAGCCTCTGCATTCTGAACAATATTAAAAGTATCAGACTTGACTTTAAAATGAATTTTCTTAACAAAAGTAGGGCTATTATTGTTAGGCCAGACTGGACAGAATACTAGCGGAGTGGTTGGGGTAGTTTTAGAGGTAGGAGGAGCTGTGGCAGGGGGTCTAAAAGTTTCTGTGTATGGAGGCCCAGTCTGCCATTTTTCTAATTCCTGAAGCCGCTTTTCTACAGATAAAAAGCCCTCGTAAGTAACTTTTTAAGGTTCTTAAAGTCTTCTGCATCAGAGTCATTGGTAATAGTACAGTCAGAATCAGTTTCACTATGCTCTTGATCAGATGAGTCCGTGCGCAGGGGGCAATGTGTAGAACAGCCCAACCCATCAGGACTTTTTAAGGGTACATCATATATAGGTTGTTCAGCACATGTACTCTCCTCGGTAGTCGGGGTGGGGGGTGGCAAATCATCAAGAGTACTGTCTGTATCAGAATTAGACTGCAGTGGTTCTAAGGCACCTGTAATCAAATGATATGCAGTCTAAACCTCTCTACTAAAATTCTACTTTTTGGTGTGTTGTTCTTTTTTTTTCCTTCTTTTTTAGTTTTTGGCCGTGGCTGGTTTTGAACCTGCCACCTCTGGCGTATGGGGCTGGTGCCTTACTCCTTAGAGCCACAGGCACCGCCCATTGTGCTATTGTAAGAGCTTTTCATACCTTCCTTGTTCCTCCAAGGAATGATTATTACCCATTTTCCCTTTATTTATGCCACAGAACCTCGCGTACCCAGTGCAACCTTTACCTTTTTGGTTTCAATCGTCTGTGGCTTACCTTAGGTGTCCACCTCTCTGTCTGGAGTGTTGAAGTTCAGGTGTCTCCTTGAAGAAGGTGGCCAGGCTATCCTCACGAAAAACACCCTGCTCCCTGTGCTGGAATGTTGCTGTTAATGTCTCATGGAGAAATGATGTAGCAGAGAATAAGACCTGCAATTGAAATTTTTTGCAAATAAAGGGGCCACCACTCTCTCATGGTGTGTGGCCTGTTTCTTTATTTTCCCCTGGCTTAAATAGCCAGGGACCACCACTCTCTCATGGCAAGTGACAAATTTATTTTCTCCTGGCTTAAATAGCCAGCTCTGCATGTGTGCATTGTATATCAATATCCTCATTAATATTTACTACAATCCATAATCCATCTCATGAATAAACATTTTATGACTATCTCAGGATCTACAGATTAACTGATACTACTTTGTCCAACATAATCCTCCTAACATAATACTTTTAACATAATTTACTGGAGAACATGTTGCCAACCATTACT
>CAUYQV010029964.1:0-16027 GCA_963574575.1 Galagoides demidoff | reverse complement strand
GGGAGATGGGAAAATACAGCATGTCTGCATGTCAGTGGGAATGTTCAGTAGAACAGGATGGTATGGGAGGCAATGAATAACTAAACAACACTTAGCAGTAGGTCTCAATGACCTTCCACACGAGCTTTCCAGGAACTTGTACTCTAATGGAAAATAAAGACACTTAACTGATAAATTTCAAAATGGTGCACGAAGTCTGCAGGTACCACTGAGGGGAATCGGTCTGTGGCCCATTAGTAAGCAGAACACACAACAGGAGGTGAGCAGGGGGTGTGGCTCCACCTGGAGCTTCGTCTGTGTTTACAGCCACTCCCCATTACTTGGGTCACTGCCTGAGCTGCACCAGCAGATGAAGCTCTAGAGTCTCATGGGAAGGTGAACCCTACTCTGAACTGCACTTACAAGGGATTCATGTTGCACCCTCTTTATGAGGATCTAATGCCTGATGATCCGAGGTGGAGCTGAAGTGGTGAGGCTAGCGTCGGGGAATGGCTGCAAATACAGATTATCGTCAACAGAGAGGTTTGACTGCACAGAGACCAGAATATATTAAGTGCTTACAAACTCAGATCCAGACCCTACCCGTGCAGAACAAGTATCTGCGTCTGGTGGCAGGCATTAAGTCAGAATCCAACACTTATTTTAAGTCCCCATGTGGCTTGCCCTCCACTTCTCTTTCCCACATCTCATATTTATCTCCGTCATAGTTTTGGTAAGTCTGCAAGCTAACCCTAGCAAAAATGAGAAAAAGGAAAACATCTCTGGAGAGCTTCTCTGCAAAGGGGGAAAGACCAAACAATGATTTAACGAAAAATAAACTTTATGACTGCCAAAATAACAAAGGCTCAATTAAAAGAAAATACCAGCCTGATGGGGCGGCTCACACCTGTAATCCTCACACTCTGGGAGGCCAGGTTGGGTGGATTGCTTGAGCTCAGGAATTCAAGATCAGCCTGAGGAAGAGCAAGACCCCAGCTCTAAAAATAGCCAGGTGCTGCGGTGGGTACCTGTAGTTCCCAGCCACTCAGGAGGCTAAGGCAGGCAGATCCCTTGAGCCCAAGAGTTTGAGGTTGCTGTGATATATGATGCCATGGCACTCTACCAAGGCGGACAAAGTAAGACTCTGTCTCAAAAAAAAAAAGAAAGAAAATACTAAGAGTCTTGCTTAAATGACAGGTTCATAGCAATGGGTGATCCATATTTTCTGAGAGTGTTTTGTATACTATGTGGCAACCAGTTATCCAACGAGGTCCTGAAAGCTTTGAACCTGCTTTGCCATATGGAGAGCGAACACCCTGAATTAAAAAGCCAGACTTTGGAGTTTTTCAAAAGGACAAAATGTGAGAATGAAGAACAGAAGCAAGAACTGGTGACCACCCCTGCATCCACTGTGCCTGCCCTGAGGATGTCATACTTAGTGGCTACCCAGGTTGCTAAAGCTAAAAAGCCCTCGACTAACTGGGGAGGAGACAGGAGCCGTGCCGTGAAGGACAGCAGAGATAGTTTTGAGTTTGGCTGTGAAGGGAACAGTAGCAAATGGGGGATGTGGAGACAAGGGCAGATTTGGGGGGATGGAGAAAATACAGCACGTTTGCATGTCAAGGGGAATGTTCAGTAGAAAAGGATGGTGTGGGAGGGATGCTGCTTGCCTATTTCCCAGGCACTTTCAGGAGAGGATGCAGTTGAAAGGCGGCACGCGTTCCTCTTTCGGCTGCCACTGGGACTAGATGAGTTGATGAGACAGTGGAGGATACCGAGGCACGATTGTTAGAGAGGATTAATGGGTCACCCCGGTCCCAATGCTGGTTGACGAGTCTGCTGATGTTGACACCAAGGCAACAACGCTTGCTTTTTTGCGATATATTTTTCAGGAAGAGGATATGTTATGTGGCCCTTTCTTGCCAACCAACACCATAGCTGTAGGACTTCCCAAGTCTTTGACTGATTACACACCCAGGAAACTGATGGGTCATTTTGTGTGGCTGTCTATGTGGACAGAGTGGCCGCCTTTCCTAGACAGCTTTCTGGTTTCACTCCTCATTCAAGGAGGTGAATTCTGAATGTGAGTTTACACACTGTGTCATCCATAAAGACGTGCTGGCTAGCTGGAAAATGTCACCTGAACTACTCGACATTTTGCAGGATGTCATTAAAATTATCGACCACATTAAAGTACATGCCCTTCACTTATATCTGCTCATGCAGCTCCCTGAGGAGATGGGCACAGGGCACACACACCTCTTACACAGAGGGAGATGGTTTTCTAGAGGGAGATCACTGGCCAGAGTTCTGAGTTATGAGAGTTGCTACAGAGAATTTTTTTAGAAAAACAGTCACCACTGGCAGCACATTTCAGTGACACAGAATGAGTTGCAAAACTTGCTTTGTGTGCCATACTCAACCTGCTCAACGACCTTCATCTGTCACCGCAGGGGAGAACAGCAACTGTGTTCACGTTGGCAGGTAAAGCAGTGGCATTCAAGGCCAAACTGGAACAATGCGGGTGACAGGGAACGTTGGGACTTGGACATGTTTCAGACGTTAGCAGAAATTTTGAAAAAGACTGAGCCAGGGCAATCCTTCTCCCAGCTGGTGCACGATCACCTGTCTCAGTTTACAAAAGAGTGTGGACATTACTTCCCAACCACAAAAGCCCCCAGAACTGGGAAGGAACGGATCCGGAACTCATTCGTGAATAAGCCAGGTGAATCGACTTTGTCTGAGCTAGAGGCTCAACTGCTTGAGACCACAAAGGACAGTGGGCTTGAAAGTACGTTTGAGACAACTTCCACACTCCGTATGTTCTGGATTAAAGTCAAGTCGGAATATCCTACGATTACCGCAAAAGCACTGAAAAGCCTCTTCCATTTCAAACTTCCTATCTTTTTTTTTTTTTTTGCAGTTTTTGGCCAGGGCTGGGCCTGAACCCACCACCTCCAGCATATGGGGTAGGCACCCTACTCCTTTGAGCCACAGGCGCCGCCCCAAACTTCCTATCTTATGAAGCAGGGTTTTCTGCAGTGACAGCAACCAAAAGGGGATCATGGAGCAGACTGGACATGAGTGACACTCTGCAGGTGTCACTGTCTCCCATCCCCCCAGGGGTGACCGTCTAGTTGCAGGAAAACAAGCTCAGGGCTCCCATTGATTCTGCATTATGGTGACTTGTATAATTATGTTGCTATATATTACAATGTAACAATAATAGAAATAAAGTGAACCATAAATGTAATATGCTCAAATCATCCCCAAACCATCCCTCCTTCCCCAGTGCATGGAAAAATTGTCATGCATGAAGCCAGTCTCTGGTGCCAAAAAAGTTGGGGACCCCTGCACTAAGGATATGACTAAATTATGGACAGGGTTGACTGAAGATTCAAAACAGTAATGCAGAGAATCTTGTATCTGATCAGTGAAAAAGTAACAAAGACTAGTACCCCAGGCAGTCCCAGCGGGGAAGGAGAGGAGAGGATGGATTTGAAAGATAGTTAGGAGGAAGAATCAATGAGAATTAGTAACCTCTTAGCTATTAATTAGGAGAATGGAACAACTGGGGTGACTTCTTAACGGAGTCCTTCCTTAACAGTGTGCCGAGACTTTCACATTTAGATTAATTAACTCCCTGGCATTCATGGGTCCCCTAAAATCTGCCCTTATCTTCCTGAGGTACTTCTTTGGGACTCAAGGACAGAGTAGAATCTGGTTGAAAATTATTGGGCTAGAGAGTAAAATGCAAACTCTTAGTCTGGATTCAAAGCCCTCTCTGATAGCCAGTGGTTGGTGTCTGTAGTCCCAGCTACTTGGGAGGCTGAGGGAAGAGAATCTCTTAAGCCCAAGAGTTTGAGGTTGCTGTGAGCTATGACGCCATAGCACTTTCCTGAGGGCGACATAGTGAGACTCTGTCTCAAAAAAAAAAAAAGAAAGAAAGAAAGAAAGCCCTCTATGAACTGTTCCCCACCCATTTAATTGCTTGCCTTATCTTTCTTATCCAAAGGTCTAGCCACATCGAGCTTCTTGCAGTTCCCTGGACACACCCCACACTGAAAGCAGGTCACTAACCCTTTACCTCCACTCTGGTCTTTGCCTGGAACTCCCCGAGTGCTTTGTACTCCTCATCACAATCTGCCTAACAAATACCTCCACACCTCTCCACACTCACCTCCCCTACGAAGACTTTCTCAACCGCTCAACTGCATTTGACCACTTGTCTTTAATAATGCTGTGTACTTTTTTTTTTCTTTTGAGACAGAGTCTCATGCTGTTGCCCTCTGTAGAGTGCCGTAACATCACAACTCACAGCAATCTCCAACTCTTGGGCTTAAGCAATTCTCTTGCCTCAGCCTCCCAAGTAGCTGGGACTACAGGCACCTGCCACAATGCCTGGCTATTTTTTGGTTTTAGTTGTCATTGTTGTTTAGCAGGCTGGGCTCGAACCCGCCAGCTTCAGTGTATGTGGCTGACCTACTCACTGAGCTACGGGCACCAAGCCAATGCTGTGTACTTTGTATTCCATTAAATCCAGCATGGTACTTGTCTATTGACTTGTCTGGTCCACTGTTTGACTATTAATCCCTTGAGGGCAAGTACTTTACATATAGCAAGCACTTAATATGTGTCAGATGAATAATAAATGAATAAGTCCAGGCCCGGTGGCTCAGGCCTATAATCCTAGCACTCTGGGAGGCCGAGGCAGGTGGATTGCTTGAGCTCAGGAATTCGAGACAGCCTGAGCAAAAGCAAGACTCAGTTTCTACTAAAAAAAATAGAAAAACTGAGGCATGAAGATCGCTTGAGCCCAAGAGTTTGAAGTTGCTGTGAGCTATGATGCCACCAGGGCACTCTACCCAGTGTGACAGCTTGACACTCTGTCTCAAAATAAATAAATAAATAAGATCTCAGTTCAGGCATGCCTTTAAGGCACCTGTGCCTTCCCAGACAACACTAACGCCTTCTCATTGATTCTTCCGAGGCTCTATATCATCCCTACTCTAGCATCTGTTCTAGATGTTTCTGCTTCCTTTTTGGTGTGTATGTCGCCCAGCTAAAATACTCAAGGACACGGATTGTATGCTGTTTAGCTCTGTGTCTCCAGCCCTAGGCACTCAATAAATGTTTTAGGAATGTATTATTTAATGATTAAAGAACTACCTCACCCTTCAAACTCACACATCACAAAATCACGTCCATCTTTTGCCACTTTCATGAAGAACTTCCTAATTGTTGGTGGATGAAGTTAATCTTTTCAGTCTGGTAGCCTACTGAGCTATAGCTCTATCTCTTTTGTGTCATTATCTCTTTCTAGGACAGGCCTTGATTTAGAGCATCTATAAAAGCCCAGAGACAAGACAACTCACTCTTCAATACATTCTCCACCCTTCCTTTGTGCACGGCTATGCTCAAGTAGCACGTGGCCCTCCCAATTCCCCGGCCATTTGCTTACTTCTACCCTTTCCCACTGGGAGAGCTATAAAAACAAGACCCTCGAATCTGATATGGTTTATTTTGTTAAAATAAGCAATTAACAAGCTACTGCATTTACACTATTATTAGTGACTATTTATTTTTTTTATCGGTACCATAATTTTATTTTATTTTATTTTTTTATTAAATGATAGCTGTATACATTAATGCAAACATGGGGTACAGTGTAGTGTTTTCACATACAATTCAAAATACTTTCATCAAGCTGGTTAACATAGACTTCATGTCATTTGCTTAGTCATTGTGTCGAAACATTTATATTCTAGTTCTAGAAAAGTTCACTTGTACCCTTGCTAGACAGACCATATAGGTGATCTTTCCAGTCACCCTCCCACCACCCAGCCGCCCTTCTCCCCTCCCCTCCCCTATGCCCTCCCCATATTCTTGGGCTAGAATTAAGTTGTAGCTTTCATTTGAGAGCTATAAATTAGTTTCATAAAAGTGCTGTGTACATTGGATACTTTTTGTTTTATTCCTGTGATACTTTGCTAAGAAGAACATTTTCCAGTTCCTTCGTGTTTACATTAGTGACTATTTATAACGACTCCTTGCCTCACTGCAGGTGACCGTATTGTTATCATTCTTTCAGTACGTGATGCCTGAATAGAGGAAGGAAGGGATGCTCCTTACACTGCCCAGTTAACTGGGAACCATGCCTATTATCCAAATGGGTCTTTTCACTTCACCTATTAGTATTTATAGATGTATACTGTTTATAGCCAAGAATAAGTTCTTCGCATGGGATAGGGGAAGACAATATTGTCCTTCACAAACTAAATCTTAAATAAAATAGTAATTTTACTTAAACAATTATGCTCCTGTCCTCAGGCCGTGCTAGCCTTGGAAGCAAACAGAAATGTGCTGGGCACTGAATTTTCCCTAAGGTTTACAAAATTCTGCCCTTTCTGTTCTCTGTGGAACCCGAGTGACATCAGCCACGCTCACTGTCATTCCCAGCCTTCCTCGGCCCTGCCCTTCACACCCTCGGCTGTCACATGAGCCTCACAATTTAGGAGCAGGGATTGTTTGTTTGTTTTTCCCCTCCTAGTGGCCCTAACTCTTTAACAATTGAAAAGGCAGGCCAGGCATGATGGCTCACCCCTGTAAACCCAGCACTCCGGGAGGCAAGGCGTGTAGATTGATTGAGCTCAGGAGTTTGAGACCAGTTTAAGCAAACGAGAGACCTTGTCTCTACTAAAAGTAGAAAAAACTAGCCAGGCATGGTGGTGCTTGCCTACTTGGGAAGTTGAGCAAGAGGATTGCTCAAGCCCGAGTTTGAGGTTGCAGTGAGCTATGGATCTATAGCACTCTGCCTAGGGTGATGGATTGAGACTCTGTCTTAAAAAATAAAAGAAAATAAAATAGGCAGGGCATAGCGGCTCAACGCCTGTAATCTTAGCACTCTGGGAGGCCTAGGTGGGTGGATTGCTTGAGCTCAGGAGTTCAAGACCAGCCTGAGCAAGACCTAGACCCTGTCTCTAAAAATAGCCGGGCATTGTGGCAGGTGCCTATAGTCCCAGCTACTTGGGAGGCTGATGCAAGAGAATTGTTTGAGCCAGAGTTTGGGGCTTCTGTTGAGTTATGATGCCACGGCACTCTACGAAGGGTGGCAAAGTGAGACTCTGTCTTCACACACACACACACACACACACACACACAAATCAAAAAGGTTGATTCCGTTCCTTTCTTTTACAGCTCCTGACAATGCAGAACCTGAAACAAATTTCTCAGGATATAGGCAGAGCAACACCGGAGAACATCAGCTACAAACAGCCACAAGTAGCTATCCTTGCAGACTGTGCCTGAGAAGCCCGAATCCAGTGCACCTGCTTCTTTCTTTGACCCGCTGGGTAATTCTTACCTTCTAAGGTGACATTTTCTGCTTTCGCGAAGATTGGGAGTTGGGGGTCCTGGTTCCCCGAGCCCAGCTGACCTGGTTCGATTCCTTGGCTGAGCTGGACAGTTCAGCCAAGGCATGAGGGGAGGGAAAGCGAAGGTGGATGGAAGCGAAGAATAAAACTGAAGCAGCACAGGCAGGGGACTAGTCCCCCACACTAGTTTCAATGTAACAAAGACCCATCCTATTTAAAAATAAGGAGAAAGTTCAGAGCACTTCCAAAGAGAGTCAGAAGTGGGTCCCTCTCACGAAGGAAAGAAGGTGAAAAAGAGAAAGACGCAAAGGAAAAGTATAGGGAACTTGAACTTGGTTCATTGGCCTCTCTGGGCCTTCAGGAATTATTGCTCTTTTCTACTGTCATGGTCATTGCCTTTCCTGTTGTCCTTGGTTAAAACCTTGGTAACCTCCTACCTGTTGTAACCCAGCCCTCTTTCCCCTGCCCACTCCTGTTCCCCAGCCCTCACCTGTTCCCCCCACCCTCTCCAGCCCATTTCCCTCCTCCTCCCTTCTCCCCCCAGAGTGGCCTCCAGGAACAAGGCAAGTCCCTCCTCCCCCCAGGGTGGCTGAGAACACGTTCCAAGGCCCCCTTCTTTCTCCTAGAGTTGCCAAGAACAAGCTTCAGGTACAAGGAAAAAAGTCCCAAGTTTCACAAAACCCCCAAGTTCTCAGTAGACCAACAATGGTGGAAAACTCACTGAGACTTGATTAATTACTGTTGTATAACCATAACCATTGTGATATGAAATGTGTCCATTGTCAACTGAAACTGTATTAATTATCGTTCCATTGCTGTATCTATGACTACCTGAGTTGTAACCCCCCTTAACCAGCCACCTTTCCCTTCTGTAATATGCTTACACAAAGCCTATAAAAGGTAACTCACCCTCACACCAGGGCTGCTGACTGTCTCTCAGAGCAGCAGCCCCTGAAGCAGGTAAAATAAATTACCAATTAATTAACCTAAGTGGGGGGTCCGAGTCTATTATTCCAGGTCCCCTAAGTTATTTCAATTTTTTCCAAATGTGAGCGTTTTCTCACCGTCTGGTTCTTCTCCATGGAGAAGGCACGTTCTACTTTGGTCTCCTTGGCCTCTTCATCTTCAGCCTCCCTCTCCAATGTTACGTTGAATTTCTTAAAACAAAATTTTATCTTCCTTTACCTTCCACTCAATATCTGGGAACTTTTTTGCCTGCACTTTTTACTGAAACTCTTGGCTAAGAGCACTCAGCAATTTTGTGGTCCATTCAAGGCCGTTTTTATCATTGTTCAATCTTTGACGATTTTTTCAGCAGTTGATAGCAGGAAAAGCCCTGGATTCTTTAAACTCTCCCTGGTATCTCTCTGCTTCTTTCTCAAGGTTTCCAGATAAGTGCTTCTTTGTGTTCTTTACAAATTTCTATTCTCCCAATTGTGAATTAATTGTAGGAACTCCTTAACTCTGAGTCTGCCTACTTAGGCTTCTCCTCATCTAACTCCATTCAATAGTCACCTTTGATTTCCAATGGAAGTACTAAGGCAATGCTTTTTATTTTTTTTCTTTTTAAAATTTTTATATGTTTATTTTGGATTAATATGAGGACTTATACAATTATATCACATTGTTTGCATTTGTTGTTTTTTTTATTAAATCATAATTTTGTACATTGATGCATTTATGGGGTTCAAGGTACTGCTTCAATATACAATGTGAAATGCTTCCACTGAAGTAAGTAACAATGCAATGCCTTTTCAATATTGTTCTTCAGGCCCAATAATTTCTCCCATAGCTCCAGATACACATTTTCGATTTATGCCTGAATATTTTCAGATGGATGACAACGTAATACCTCAATGTCAACCTGTTAACTAATTAATTTTGTTACTCTTTCTGTTCCCCAATTCATTGGGCAAGTATCTCTTTCCTCCAGCTCTTGTTATTTTCTTATTATTTTTGATTAATGGTGCCATTAAAGTGATCTTTGACGTTTTTGTCTTAAAATTCCATCAGTATGTTTATTCTAGCTGATCTCCAAGATTACTAGCAGTAGAGATACAGGTCTTCTAAGTGATGTGAAGCAGAAAGAAAAAGTAGGCCCAAGCCTCGTGCTGGGTTGCATATTACAATGGTCTTGACTGGCCTACTAGTGCGCTAACCTTCTGCTCTGTATGTAAAGGGAACTCTTCACACTTTAATACTCATGTGCATGTAATTCACCTTATCATCTTACCGTATTTTACCTAGATTTCTTAGGTTTCATCTTTTCTATTATTTTTAATATTCTAAAAAGCAAAATATTTTGGTTTCCCTTTGTGTTTATTTTTGTATCCTCTTTACCCTCAGGATGAACTTACAACTTAGTGAAGGTGATAAATGATCTGCTCACTTGAATTGACCCGCACAGCCATTCTCTTCACAAACAATGAAGAGAAGGAAAATGTTGATTTGGAATTTGGCAGCCCAGTGATAATTTATTGAATATGAGTTCGGTGAGGTTGTGCTTACAGAGGAAAAATGAGGTAGGTACAGTGACTGCACAATTGCTTGGTGAAATTAATCAAAATCGAAATCCAGTTAAGACAAATTGAGATTCAAATGTTGCTTCTCCTCAATAAAGCACGATGTTTGGATCTGGGCCAATGGGAAAATGGCCTCAATTCTCTCATCTCTGATTACAGATTCCTTCTTATTTACTGTACTACATTATACATTAATTCTCTTAAGGAATATAAACATTCTAACCATGATTTCAAATGGCACTTTTGTCAAGTATATACAAGCACCAGGGAGAAAATCTTTAAGACTTGATCCAAATTCAAAAGTTATGATCATATTTTGAATACGTTTTATTGAGGAGACAAGTAGACAGCTTGGTCTTGGGCCACATCTAAATGATCCTCTACTAATAAAGCTTTTTGATGGTCATGATCAAATTGAACTGGATACTTATTCCGCTGCTCCAGGGATTGTCTTGTATTTTCTGTCATACTAAATGGAAATGTCTCTGCTAGTGAAGAGTGTGATATTCCAGAGTGGCTGTGATCCAAACCAGACTCTGAAAACTCCAGAAGCACACAGTGCATGGAAAGATACACAGTCCTCATGGGAAGGCATTAGCATCATGACCTCATAAGAGTTAATGGGCAAGAAGAATGACTGCAATGGGCTGTGTAGAAAAACCTGCTGTTTCCTCTCAACACTTGCAAACCCCAATGAAACTTTAGTGATTAATAGAGATTGAATCCAATAATGATTAGCCAAAGCATCTGCCGTGAGCAGCTCCTGGGCACTCACATGACCTTCTGTTTATTAATTAAAGTCATCATTGATCCAAACAGCCTGCTTTGCCTTTTGTAACCCCACGTGCAGGAGACAGTGTTCTGCTTAGGGACCAATAAAGAAACAAATCAAGACATACTTTGTTCTCAAATCAAAATGTAAATTTAATATAAATCTAAAAGGGATTGTTTGGTTAATTGTACTTAGGACAATTCTGGGTTTATAAATAGGCACATGCGCATATTTACTCAAATAAGCCACTTAATCTACATACTATTTGAGTGTACACACATACAAATACACACAGTACATGTGTGCTGTGTATCCAGTTGCTTACTTCAGGGCTTTCCTAAAGATTAGTCGACCTCCACTGTTTTACAAAATACTCTAAATTCTTTTTAAAAAAGTTAATGGCAGGATTTGGGACAAATTTAAAGGCACTGATATAGCCAATGATCAATTATTGTTTCTAACTTTTTCAAGATTTTTTTTTATCTATTTAATAGCATCAGACCAATATTATCCACTCAGTGACGTAACATATACAATGCCTATTTTAGCCTACATCAAATTAGTGGAACTAGAAAGTTGAATTACACTGTAGTAGCACATCAGACACAAGACAAAAGCCAGTTTTTGAAATTTTCTTTATATTCATAAAAACCAAGCATTGTGAAGCAGGTACTTGGTAATGCAGGGATAGACGGAGAAAAGAAGGTCTAAGATTGGCATATCTGTTAGACAAACAATCCTCAAACCAAATAAGGAACAATAGAAATGGCAATTTTCTCAAGTGCTGGGTCTTCCTGAACTAACTCCAAAGGGCATTAAAGCACAGAGCAAAGAAAGGAGAGTCAGAAAATAGAGTTTAGTGATTTAGAGGAAATTAATGACATTACTAGAATGTTCTTTTATATCTTCAACACAAGGATATATCATAGACAAGATGAGTGAGTGCAATGGGTAGTATAGGAAAAGCCTGCTGTTTCTACCCAACACTAGCAAACCCCAGTGAAACTGCCTGGGTCTACAGATTATAATCCGTGATTCTCAAACTTGAATGCACTTCAGAAGTCCCTACAAAGTTTGTTAAAACAAAGACTTCAAACTATTACAACCTTTTTGGAAGGAAGTATGGAGAATCCTCCAAGAACTCAAATGAGACCTCCCATTTGATCCTGCAATCCCATTACTAGGCATCTACCCAGAAGAAAATAAATCATTTTGTCATAAGGACATTTGCATAAGACTGTTTATGGTAGGTCAATTTACAATTGCCAAAATGTAGAAACAACCTAAATGTCTACCAACTCAGGAATGGATTAACAAGCTGTGGTATATGTATAATGTGGAATACTATTCAGCCACTAAAAAGATGGAGACTTCATGTGTTTTGTATTGACCTGGATGAAGCTGGAATACAATCTTACTAAAACATCACAAGAATGAAAAAGAAAAATCCAATGTACTCAATTCTAATATGAACATAGTAGATGAGCTAATGCAAGGGGGGGGATAAGGGAATGAGGAATGGGGAGAGCGGAGGAGGAAAATGGGGGGGTCACAGTGTATAGCACACCTCTTGGGGTAAGACACAATTATAAGAGGGAAGTCAGGTAACAAATAACAATCAATATAACCTGATTCTTTGCACCTTCAATGAATTCCAAACATAAAATAAAATAAAATAAAACAAAACAAAGACTATTGGGCCTCACCTCACCTCCAGAATGTTTGATTCAGTAAGTGTAAGGCAGGTTTGTGGATTTTGTATTTTTAATGAGTTTACCTATGATGCTGATGCTGCTGGCTATGGGACTACACTTGGAGAACCACTATCACTCCCATGCATAAAACAGCCAATAAAAAACCAGGCATGGTTGTATGCATCTGTAGTCAGCTATGCCAGAAGCTGAGGCTGAAGGTTGGCCTGAGCCCAGGACTTTGATATCAGCCTGGGCAACATAGCAAGACCCCATCTCAAACAAACCAAAAAAAAAATAATAATTCTAAATAAAGTAATATTGTCATGTTTATGAGATTTTCAAACTGTACTTAACTCTTTAAAGAATCCACACAAAATATGTTTTCTTTCTTTCATTCCAGAAATGCTAGTAAAGCCACAGGATTAGATAGATTCCCCTAAGGAGAGACTAATTAGAGAAGAAGGAGGGTCCCTATATATGTTTTCTAGATATGCCACCACAAAGTCCTACAGAGTGAGGGATTTAACTACAGGAACAAAGCTACAAGTCCAAGATCAAGGCCTTCTGGCCAATTTCTTCTGCACCCTTCCTTGTTGGCTTGCCAATGCCATTCTCTCCAACTCTTTATGTGGTCTTTCTTCTCAATATGTCTGAGTCCTAATTTCCTCAGGACTATAAGGACACCAATCATGTTGAATTAGGACTCATCCTAAAGACCTCATTATCACTTAATATAATTTTGGACCCTATACCCAAATACGGTCACATTCTGAGGTACTGAGGGAGTGAAGATTCCATTATATAAATTTTGAAAGCACAAAATTCAGCCCATGACATCCCCTCCCCAACATTTCAAGATCAGGAAACCCTGGAAGGCAACAATGTGGGAAGAAAGGAGATCGTCAGGAGAGAGTCCAGTAGAAGAGAAGCCGCTCACTATTATGAGGATTAACCACATGTAGACAGCAAGGCGACACATTAGCATATCTTTGATCATTTCTCCCTCCCTAAAGAAATATTCAGGTTGGTGTAGCAGAAAGTCCAGAGCCCTTAACAAGTCTTAGTATAGTTTTGTCCTTATCCCTGTGATTCTTTCTTGATTTTTAAACTTCAAATTCACATTGAGTCATCTAAATTAGCTTGGAATATGTGAGTCTCAAGTCAAATCTTAAACAATGCCTCCATAAGAACAAGTGCAAACAACTGGGAACACGGCAGTATTATTGCCAGATAACAGAGTACTATTCCAGGCAAGGGAGAGGTATCCTTTACACCTGCTTGGAAGACAGTACGCCTTCAGCAAAATAGACTCCACATGACATAGTGCTACTCTGGGACTTTGAAGACTCTGGAACAAGCAAGGCAGATCAGCCACGGCAAGTGGTTATTGCGATAATGAGCAGAAGCGGCAGAGGTGCCCGGGAAGAATCCATTCCCAACGATATCTGGCTGTGGAAGCAATTTATCCGCTCAAATCAAGGTAACAGCAGTGAACTTCACAGGAGGGGCTGTAAGCAAAGAAGGAGATGGAAGAGGAAGAAAATGGGGGTGGCTGCCTGAATTTCTTTTTTGAGGATACATGAGATACATATATTGGCTTCCCAAAATAACTGAGAAGTTGTTGGCAGGGCATGGGTTTCCAACAATAGCCACTGGTGTCAAGAAACAGCAGAATATAGAATGTGTTTAAAAAAAAATGAGGGCAAGAATGAGAGGAAACAGGGGAAAAAAAGAAACAAAATACAAGAATACATCTTAAGTTGTGTAAGAAATACAGCAATTCAGCACCTATTATTTTTAGAAAATGAAGTTTTCTGATCACTGGATTCTCAGAAATTTCTCAGAGTTGGGGGATTATGTATTTACTTATCACAAAACAATATATGAGTGCCCAGATACTAATTCATATCCACAAATGTTGATAAAGAGCCTGAAATGTGCAAAGTACTCTGACAAGGATTAGAAAACAAAGATGGATAAGACATTGGCCTTGATTTTGAAGAAGCTTCTGGTCAAGTCAGGGGTGCAGTGCTTATCACGTCATTTATCGAACATGCTAAAAACGTATGTGGTACTTATAAAAATGTTAGCATAAAGATAAAGGACATTAATGGCTATTCAAAAGTGTTCCTGTATTTTAGAGATTTCATTTTCTAGAAGAAAAGTTACCCATTTCTAACTGGAAATAAATACATACTCACATATGTCTACTTCTAGAGATGTCTGTCTTGAATGATACTAATACAAAACAAAACTGCAGGTCTGAAAGTAGCGTGTATATTTTGTTTGAGCGATTCATTTTCATGACACTTATTCAGTTACTACGCTTCCAAAGGAACTATTATTTTGAAGACAGACCTGAGGTAAGTATAAATAAAAGAAATAACTCTAGTCTGAGAATATTACCACAGACATGAAAAATTCAGATTTCTGGAATCAGTTTTGACTGACTGATGTATGATGATTTTGAAATTTAAAAAAATCCATTATTAGAGATCTGAAATAGATGGCAGGGGTTTTATCTGTTAAATTCTTCCTCCCTATTCTGCTATGGCAGAACACCCCCAGTGCTATTCTCCTTTTCCCCCCCGCATATTGGAGGTACTCGTCAAAACCACACATCCCTCTGCGTGCATTAATTTTCTAGTGGCAGGACACATGACCCAAGTTAAATCAATCAGAGTTGTTCCCCAGAATTCTTTGTAATAGAAATGGAGAGAAAGTATTCTCTTTCTATTCATGGGCCCATAGTGTATAAAAGCCAGAAACAGCATGATCTTGGATTGTGGGTCCAGCTAGTCTAGGAGAATGGAGTCATAACAGAGAGAAGTAGAGACGAAAGATAACAAAAGAAAAAAAAAAACAAAACAGAATGAGCCCAGATGTAATGTGCAAACAAGAGGCTTGAGACATTGGCATTCCTGCATCCAGTCATTAGGAAACCAGTTCCACCCCATCATTTTCTAAAGGTCACTCCATGGGCCCTTTCCGATTTTAGCTAATGAAACTAATGTTCTATAACTTGGCTCTGAATGAGGCCTAAAGCATTAAATGTATAGTCTAATGCTATTATAAATTTACAAAATTTGCATGCCCTGAGGTCTTTGTTTTCTTCATGAAAGGACTGCTTCTATTGACTTCTCTAAGCCCACATTAAAATGTAGCAGCTCAAAGTTTTTAATTCTCTATCTCTTAAATATTAGTTACACAAAACCCTCAGACAAATAATCTTCATGGAATATGAGACAAAAAAAAAAATGATAGTCGGAATACTTTATTTTGGGCCATGGTGGTGAAAGTATATTTGAGGATATAGGTTTTTTGTTGTTGTTTTAAAAAGTTATATGTATTACATTTTTTGAAAATATATTTACTATTTATATGTTTAGATTTTTTATTAAATCCTAACTGTATACATTATTGCACTTATGGGGTATAATGTGCTGATTTTATATACAATTTGAAATGCTTACATCAAACTGGTTAACATAGCCTTCACCTCACTTACTTAATTTTTGTGTTAAGACATGTATACTCTACATTTAATAGATTTGACATGTACTCTTGCAATATGCACCATCAATGTGGTCCTACCGACTACTCGTCCCCCCATCCAACTTTTTTGGCACTAAGCATCAATACACTCTCGGAACTCTGACTTTAGTTTTTACCTGAATTATGTAGGAG
>CAUYQV010029960.1:0-24767 GCA_963574575.1 Galagoides demidoff | reverse complement strand
AGGGCTGCAATCCCTTGCCTTAATGTTTCAAAATCTTTGGTTTCGTCTTTGAATTTGTTGAATTCTTGAGTGAACTTTTGGAATGCTCCCTGAATTTCTAGTTCTATCTTTGCTTCTTTTCTATTAATCTTATTTGCAATCCAAATTCTGAATTCAATTTCTGACATCTCAGCCATCTGTTTATAAAGAGAATCTTCAGTTTTGTTTGCCACATCCTTTCTTTGGGGGGGGGGGGTTGATCTACTCTGGTTATTCATATTACCAGCCACATCCTTTCTTGGGTGGGGGGGTTGATCTACTCTGGTTATTCATATTACCAGAGCTTTTCCACTGATTCTGCCCCATGATTATTTTACCCCCTTTGGCTTTTCCCCTTGAGGTTTGTCAAGGACTCATACAGTGTTGCGGCCTGAGAAACTGGGAACCTGCTTGGTGTGGTGGGGCTAAGTGGCTCTGTCTTATTTTCATCTGGTCTCTGTCCTACCCTAGTGATTCAGTTACTCTTGGTTGAAGTCTCTGCTGTGGAGAAATATCAGCAATTAAGTCACCCCACCCCGCACAAACAACAATTGGGCAAGGAAAATCAAACCTTACACCCAGGGTGCCCCTTTGAATAGTCCCTGGGTGGTTTGCCTAGTTTAAGAGGTGCAAATCGCTTGTCCCAGTCAGCACCAGTTTCAGGTGGGAGAGTTCAAATGTCTCTGGCAGCTAGATAAGAGGGATCTGCTTGCATCTCAGATGTAACTTGCTCCAGTGCTCCGTGAGGGCAAAGGGACCCACCCAGCAAATGAATTAGTCTAGGAAGGTTAATACTTCCTTCCCCACCTTGCACCCAGTCACTTATAATCCCCCAGGTCTGTGACCCTATTCACTCCAGTAAGGCAACTGCTCCCGGGGTTTATGACTATCAGAGTCACCTGGAAATCTGAGTCTGGCAGTGGGCCCTTGTGTTTTTAAATTAGGCTGTGAAGTTCTCTCAGTTCCAGCCCCATGCCTTCTCTCCTGGCTAAATTCCTCTGCACGTCAGAGGCTGCTAGAGCTGATAAGGAATTTAACCCTGGGCAGAAAACAATTAGAGTTTATACTCAGGTGTCAATCCCAACCTCTGCCTACCCACTGCCTTTGTCTCAGCTATATTCCCCTGACTAAGATGCTCGCTGAGAAATCTGAGTCTGGCAGGGGAAGAATTTAGGCTGTGGAAATTCTCTCAGTTCCAGCCCTGCACCTTCTATCCTGGCTAAATTCCTCTGCAAGTCAGAGGCTGTTAAAGTCACTGTGAATTCTGAGTCTGGCAGGGGAAGAATTTAGGCTGTGGATGTTCTCTCAGTTCCAGCCCCATGCCTTCTGTCCCGGCTATATTCCTCTGAAAGTCAGAGGCTGCTAGAGCTGATAAGAAACTCAGCTCTGGGCAGCAAGCAATTAGAGTTTATGCTCAGGTGTCAATTCTAGCCTCTGCCCGCCCACTACCTTTTTCTCAGCTACATTCCCCTGAGGGCTGGAGCTAATGATCACTTTACTTAGGAAAGTTACCAAGTCTGTTCTGCCAGTGGCTGCTGTTTGGAACCTCTGGTTGCCGAGAGAGGTGGGGCTTACCTATTTGGAATGGCGTCAGTTCGCAGCTCAGGATGCCACTGCTCCTGTATGGCTTCCTCTGAGCCAACTTTCTTCTCCTCACTCCTGTGCCACAATCAACACAGAACAGCACCAGCCTTTTCCCCCTCCACTTCTCTCAAGGAGATGCCCAAGAATCTGGACTCCATAGGTAACAAACCTCCAGACCTTGTTGGGGGGGATCCTCGGAGTTCAATGTTGCAAGTGGGGAATATATACAGTTTTACAGTTTTATGCCTGGCAGGAGAGTGTATGGAGTAAACTGCAAGCCCTTCTTGTGGGGGAGGGGACTCCCATCTGCTTGGTGGTGAATTTTGTACCTTTTGATTGTATTTTGGGGGTCACAGCTTGCCTCAGGAAGGTTGAAGTGTGCTCTTCAACCTTCTCTCTTGGCTCTGTTCCAAACCATCAGCTCTCTTGCTAAACTTCTGTCCTTTAAGTCTCCTTCTGGACGGGAGCCTCTGTAAAAAGTTGGCTGCAGTCCGCCATCTTGGCTCCGGCCCCCAAGCTAATCTACTCTTAAAACTTTCTACTGTGTTTTATATTTCCCTGAATGAATTTTTCATTTCTAGAAGTTCTGACTGGTTTTATAAAAATAAATATATTTAGTAAATTCTTCATTCATTTCCTCAATTATATTTTTGATGTTTTTAGTTGATTTTCTATTTTCTCTTAGATCTCCTTACAATCTGTACTTGAATTCCTTATCTGAAAAAAAAATAAAAAATAAAAAGAATTCCTTATCTGTCATTTCAGTATTATCATTCTGGCTGGGATGCATTGATTACTAGAAAGAGGATATGATCCTTTGGGGTGGGAGGTGGGAGGTTGTTATGTTCTGTTTTTTAATACTTCCAATGTTCTTGCACTGATTTATTTTCATCTGGAGAGGTTCTCACTTCTTTCAAATTTTCTTTTGTTTAGGTGTGACCTTTTTCCCTTCCTTAAGGATGTGACTTGTAGTATATACTTGGTATGGTCCTTTGGCTTTGCTTATGGGTACATCTGTGGGTGGGAAGTGGTAGGTTCTGAATGGGTACTTTGGTTACACATAGCCTTAGTGTGGTCATTTTCTCACTTGCTAGTATTTGTAGGTTGTAGCAGTGGTTTACTACATGTGTGGGCATATTCCTGACCTCCTGTTGAGAAAGGGAAATGGAGGTCTCTGAAATCTTAAATTCTTCCACAGCCCTCAGACTTCTAACAGTATGAAGTATATTGGCATGCCCAGTTTAATATCCCGGTCAGTAGGTGGAACTTGCAGGTAAGAGTCAGCCATACCCCCTTCCCTGGGGCCATACAAGGCTCTCAGTGATCCTGTGCTAGAATTCCAACCTCTACCTTCACCTTGAGTGTCTCTCTGAAACCTCTCTATTATCTTCAAGCATATTACTCTGATGATTTATTCAAAATATGAGTATTTGGTGAATATTCTGACTGCTCTCTGAAGAAGAGATCAACACTAGCTGCCTCCAGTTAGCCATCTTGAAAATTCATATAACCTATTAAAATAAAGAGAATAAACCCATATATCAATATATTATCAAAAACACAACTCTAAAATCATGAAGTGAAAAACCAAGTTTCATTCAGATTCAAGCAACTGAAACAGAAAAAACAACAAGAAGAAAAATCAAGTTCCAGAGTAGCAGAGTATTTATTTAAAACTCAGAAAGTACACAAAACAATGCTATACATGCATACATATATAATATAGAAAAATGTAAAAACATGGGCTAGAACACATAGCAATTTTATTTGTGGAGAACTTTTTTGGGAACTAGGGATGGGAACAGAGAAGTCTTTGACTATATCCATATTGCCTTATTTTATTAACCAAAATTAAAATATCCTAAACAAAATGACAAAATGTACTTGCTGATTTTTTTCAGTTTCAAAAAAACTTTTAGCTAAGGCATGACAGTCTTGAATACTGCCTGCTGGGAGCAGACCTCCCCTGATAAGAAACCCAGGGATGCCCACACTCCATGGGAACTGTTGTTGGGGAAAACTGTGAGACCTTCCTCTGAAGAATTTTGGAGAACTGTGGAATCCCAGATCAGTGCGGTCTGAGTACTGAGTGCGTAATCAGGCCATCACCAGAAACAATTAAGCTGGGAAACAGTCCTCCTTCTCTCCTGTTCTTCATTTTTTTCCCTATTATTCCTTGTCCCCTCCCTTTCTTCTTTTTCTTTTCTCTCACTCTTTCCTTCTTTTTTCCTCTCTTCTTGCTTCTCCTTGCTTGCTCTAACCCTTCTCCACCTTCTGACCCCATACCAAAAAGCCTCTTCATCATCTAACCTCTGAGACAAGGTAACTTGAAGCAAAATAGGAAGTGAGAAGGAAAGAGGAGCACAAGGATGTGAACAAGAAGAAAGTACACCTGAGGAGGAACCAAAAAAAAAAAAAAATTCAGGCACCATGAAGAGCCAAAATAGAGCAACTCCTTCAAGGGACCATGACACAATTTTTACAGAATATTCATCCTATAAAGAATTAATAGATTTGACAGAAAGAAATTTAAAACATGAATGATTAAGACAATAAAGGGAATGGATGAGTAAATGGAAAAACAGAACCAAAGTCAGACAAGAGATATATAGAATACAGAAAGGATGTGGTGAAGCATAAGGAAATGAAGGAGACAATCAAGAATTTTAAAGATGCAGTAGAAAGTATAAAAAATAGATTAGGCCATGGAGAAGAAAGAACATCAGAGTTAGAGGATAAAGTTTTTGAGTTAACCTGGGTAGTTACCAAGGTAGAAAAAAGAGAGAGAGAAAGCAGAACAGGCACTTAGAGAACTACAAGACTCCATGAAGTGATCAAATTTATGAAAAATAGAAATCTCTAAAGGGGAAGAAGATGGTCCCAAAGGTATGGAAGCCCTATTGGAGACTATCATAAATGAAAATTTCCCAGGTTTTACTAAAGATCCTGACACACTCCTTTCGGACAGACCTCAAACCCTGGGTTGTTTCACCTCTAACAGAGCATCTCCAAGACACATTGTAATGAACCTGTCCAAAGTCAAGACAAAGGAGTAAATTCTGCAAGCAGCTAGGAGTAAGCACCATCTGACCTACAAGGGCAAAACCATTAGGATAACACTAAGTAGCTGAAGACCAAAACTTATGTTCTACAATGATGCAAAGGATAAAACTACACAACAGATTTTCTCATAACAAGATGAATAAAATTCTACCACACTTATTAATTATCTCAATTAATGTTAATGGATTTAATTCCCCACTGAAGAGTGATAGGTTGGCTGGTTGGGTTAAAAAAACACAAGCTATCCATATGCTATCTATAGATGCCACACCTACCTTTGAAGGACAAATCAAGATTCAGGGTCAAGGGATGGAAAATAGTATTTCAAGCAAAGGGAAATCAGAAAAAAGGAAGGGTTGCAATCTTATTCTCAGATACAAGTGGATTTAAAGCAACTAAAGTTAAGAAAGACAAAGATGGGCACTTCATCTGGGTCAAAGGAACCATACAAGAAGAAGACATTGCAATCTTAAATGTTTATGTACCTAACTTAAATGCTCCCAGATTTATGAAGCAGACCCATTTATTGATGGGTCTGAGCAATATGTGAACCTGTAACACCTTAATAGCCAAGGACTTTAACACCCCTCTGACAGAACTGGACAGATCCTCTAAAAAGAAACTAAACAAAGATACAAAGGACTTAAATGCAACCCTAGAACAAATGGGATTAATAGACATTTATAGAACATACCATCCCAAAGCAAAAGAATATACGTTTTTCTCATCAGCCCATGGCACATATTCCAAAATAGATCACATCCTAGGATACAAATAAAACCTCAGCAAAATTAAAGGAATAGAAATTGTACCTTATCTCTTCTCAGACCACAAGCCTATAAAAGTGGAACTCAACTCTAGCAAAAATGTCCACCCCCACACAAAGGCATGGAAATTAACCTTATGCTGAATGATAGTTGGATTCAGGAAGAGATAAAAGGGGAAATCATTAAATTCTTTGAACATAACAACAATGAAGACACAAGTTACCAAAACCTGTGGGATATAGCTAAAGCAGCCCTTAGAGGAAAGTTTATTGCATTAGAGGCTATATTCCAAAAACAGAAAGAGAGCACATCAACAATCTCACAAACCATATATGGAATTGGAAAAAGAAGAACAATTAATGCTAAACACAGCAGAAAAAAATGTTCAAAATTAAATCAGTGAAATTGAAAACAAAAAAAAAAAACCATTCAGAAATTTAACAAAACAAAAAGTTGGTTCTTCAAAAAAATAAACAAAATAGATAAACCTTTGGCTAATATTATACTAAATAGAGTAAAACTAAAAGATTTCCACTTAGAAATGGAATCAGACAAGGTTGTCCTCTATCACCACTACTATTTAAATGGATCAATACTTGTAATCACACCCTCTCCCTAGACTTAACCACAAAGAAATAGATCTTTGAACAGACCAATTTCTTTCTTTCTTTTTTTTTAATCATAGCTGTGTACATTAATGCAATGATGAGGCATAATGTTTTGGTTTTATATACAATTTGAAATATTTTCATCAAACTGGTTAACATAGCCTTCAGAGCATTTTTTTAATTATTGTGGTAAGACATATATATTCTACATTTAGTAAATTTCACATGTACCCTTGAACAGACCAATTTCAAGCACTAAGATCAAGCAAACTATAAAAAAACTCCCCCCCAAAAAATACCCTGGTCCAGATGGCTTCACACCATCTAGCTTTAAACCTTCAAAAAAGAGCTTATTCTCATACTAAACTTTCAGAATCTTCCCCAACATATTCTATGAAGCAAACATCACCTGATACCAAAATCAGGAAAAGACCCACCTAAAGGGAGAACTTCAGACCAATTTCACTAATGAATATAGATGTAAAAATTCTCAATAAAATCCAAACCAATAGCTTCTCATTAAAAATGTCATACATCATGATCAAATAGGGATGCAAGGCTGGTTTAACATATGCAAGTCCACAAATGTAATTCACCATATCAACAGAAGTTAAAAAAGGACCATATGATCCTCTCAATAGATGCAGAAAAAGCATTCAATAAAATTCAACTTTGTTTTCTAATTAGAACTGTGAAGAATATAGGCATAAGTGGCACGTTTCTTAAACTGATTGAAGCTATTTACAATAAATGCACAGCTAATATTATACTGAATAGAGCAAAACCGAAAGATTTCCACTTAGAACTGGAATCAGACAAGGGTGTCCTCTATCACCACTACTATTCAACATAGTGCTGGATGTTCTAGGCAATATAATCAGAGAAGAGAAGGCAATAAAGGGCATCCAAATGGGGGTGGAGAGGGCAGCGCCTGTGGCTCAAAGGAGTAAGGCACCAGCCCCATGTACCGGAGGTGGCAGGTTCAAATCCAGCCTCGGCCAAAAAACTCCAAATGGGGGCAGAGAAAGTTAAACTCTCCCTCTTTGCCAACAATATGATCTTATATTTAGATAACCCAAAAGACTCAACTACAAGACTCCTGGAAGTGATCAAAAAATACAGTAATGTCTCAGGATATAAAATCAATGTCCACAAATCAGTAGCTTTTGCATGCACCAATAATGAGAAGCTAATGAAACTTGGCTAATACACCAAGATGAGAAGGTAATTGAGGACACAATTCCTTTCTCTGTAGCTTCAGAGAAAACAAAACACCTAGGAATATGCCCAACAAAAGAGGTGAAGGACCTCTGTAAAGAAAATTACAAAACCCTAAGAAAAGAAATAGCAGAAGACATTAATTAACAAATGGAAGAACATACCATGCTCATGGCTGGGAATAATCAACACTGTTAAAAGTCTATATTTCCCAATGCAATCTTACAGCCACCTAATCTTTGATAAACCAAACAAGGCTACGTTAACCAGTTTGATGAACATACACTGGGGGAAGAATCCGTATTCAGAAAATGATGCTGGGAGAACTGGATAACCAGCTGTAAAAGACTGAAACCCGCACTTTTTGCCACTCGTTAAAATCAATTCAAGATGGACAAAAGATCTAAATCTAAGACATGAACAATTAAAATTCTTTTTAAAAAGTGGGGGGTGAGGAACACTTGAAGATATCAGCCTGGGAAAAGACTTTATGAAGAAGACCTGGCAATTGCAACAGCAGCAAAAATAAATAAATAAGACTTAATTAAACTGAATACCTTCTATACAGCTAAGGAGACAAAAACCAAAGCAAACAGTCATCAGAATGGTAAAAGATATTGTGTATTATGAATCAGATAAAAGATTGATAACTAGGATCTACAGAGAACTCAAATTAAGCAACATAAAAAGAGCCAACAATCTCTTATATCAATGGACAAGAGAGATGAATAGAAGCTTCTCTAAAGACAGATGAATGGCTAACAAACATATGAAAAAATGCTCATCATCCCTAATTATCAGAGAACTGCAAATCAAAACCACCCTAAGATATCAACTAATCTCAGTGAAAATGGCCCACATCACAAAGTCCCAAAGCTGCAGATGCTGGCATGGTTGTGGAGAAAAGGGAACACTTTTACCTTGCTGGTGGGACTGCAAACTAATACAACCTTTTTGGAAGGAAGTAAGGAGAATCCCCAAAGAACTCAAGCTACACCTCCCATTTGATCCTCCAATCCCATTAATGAGTGTCTACTGAGAAGAAAAAAAAAATCCTTTTATCATAAGGACGTTTGCACTAGACAGCCACTAAAAAAGATGGAAACTATACATCTTTTGTACTAACAAGGATGGAGGTGGGACACATTCTTCTTAGTAAAGTATCACAAGAATGGAGAAGCAAGAATCCAATGTACTCAATTTTGATATGAGGACAATTAATGACCTAATACATAGTGGGGGGGGGATGAGGGAGCAGAGAGCGGAAGGGAGGTGGGGAGGTCACGGTGTTTAGCACACCTCTTGTAGGAGGAACACATTTATAAGAGGGAATTTGCCTGACAAATGCAAAGTGTAACCTGGATCTTTGTACCCTCAATGAATCCCCAACAATAAAAAAAAATGTAAGAAACAGAAAACATAGCATCTAAATATTAAAATATCATATATAATTTGATTCCATTTTTCCTAAAACTAAGGTTTATGTATGTGTACATCTCTCTGATCTGTTCTTATATCTTAAAAGACATTTGACTATGTCTGCAATGATGTTTATTTGGTGTTGGAGGTGGTTATTTCTTTCTGATAAATGGAGTTTGGATTACTTAAAAATGAATGTTTCCATAAACCTTTCAGTACTGTTGAAGTTTTTATAAAAGACGTATCATCTCAATAAAACAATGAAGTCTCAATAATTTTTAAAAATTTAGAAAAATTTTTTTTAATGTCAGCCAATTATGCAATAGTAACTGCCAGCCTGACTGTGGAACTTGATTTTTGACACCCTATTCTACTTCTAAGTACTAAAACAACAATATAATATTATTATGTCAATTTTTTCAGGAAATCTGACATCTAAATCATTTGCATATTGAAATATTTCCAGAATGTTATATATTGCATTAAAATTTTAAATTATACTTGTTTAGAAAGCACAGAAGTATGATGGCAGCAAAGAGCTTCACAAATCAGCGCCTCTTTGAAAGTTCCAGAGGAAGAAATGAGACTGATCTGTTTGAGAAACTGAAAGGAGACAAGTGTTCCTGGAGCATAGTCAATGACAAAGGGGTGCCTAGTGAGTTAGGAGAGGCTGGCAGGGATCATGGTAAAAAGTACAGACTTGATTGTCATTATAACTTAAAGTCATTAGGATATTTTAAGCAGGAGAAGAATAAATTATGACTTACCCTCTATAAAAAAAAGTCACTTTGGCTGCTGTTTAGAGAATTGACTCTTAAGGAAGGATTGCACAAAGGAGATTAGTAATAGCTACTGCAGTGTCCACTCAGGAGATGGCCTGGAGTATTTGGAGTGTGGTATTAGCAGGGAAGATGGTAAGAAGTAGAGACTTTAGAATACATTTTGGAAGTAGAGCTGCTATGGCTTCCTGGTGGATGGGGAGCAGGGGTTGGGGAGGGAGGAAAATAGCAGTAGCAAGATAAGGAGAGGATCATGTCATTCACTGAAAAGCTGTAGAAAAGGAGCAAGCATTGGGATGTGGGAATCAAGGATTAAGGCTTGAAAAAAAATTTTATTCACTGTTATACTCAAAAGAGAGGTTGGAAAATTTTGTCCTATATCTTTATATCCTTCCACCCAATCCTGGTCCCAGACCACTCATCAGTTTCCGTCTCTTCCACTCCACTCAAGCTCCCCTTCTTCACGGTCACCAGTGACTTTTATATTAGTCACTTTTCTGTGTCCTTTTTAGCTTCTCATTAGCAGTCAAGACTTAATCACTCCCTTGTTATTAAAACAGGTAAAGTCTCTGACTTTGAGGAGCTTGTACAGAAGTAAAGGGACATTGTCAATTCAGTGTAATCATGTCCCATACATAAGCTCAAATTTCACTGTTCTTTAGGATCTGGGTGTGAGTGCCTGCAAACATGTACTACACCCTGAAGGGTCAGCTGCTGTGCTCCAAATTTCTTTGCATTCCTGAGTGACTTAGGAATTAGTTTAGTTATAAATCATGTCTCTTTCCCTTTTGGTGTCCCTGCACTACATTATGTCAACCCAGATGTAAACTTAACTCCTTTTCTTGCTTTATACAAAGTGAAAAAAAAAAATTACATAAAGTTTTTGCATTTGTAGAATTTTTTTTTTTTTGAGACAGAGTCTCACTTTGTCACCCTGGGTAGAGTGCCATGGCATCATAGCTCACAGCCACCTCAAACTTTGCATCACCCTCCCAAGTAACTGGGACTACAAGCTCCCACCACAATGCCTGGCTATTTTTTAGAGACAATGTCTTGCTCTGGCTCAGGCTGGTCTTGAACTTGTGAGTTCAGGCAATCTACCTGCCTTGGTTTCCCAGAGTGCTAGGATTATAGGCATGCGCCCCTGTGCCTGGCCTGTAGAAGATTTTATTGAAAGTTTAGGGAGACAAATAAGATCTACATAGTAGAATGTAAATAGCTAAAGAACAAATTATTAAATATCTGTTCTTAAAAGTCCTTTCTTTTTGAAATTCAGATGGTAGTATTCTTTCAAATTGTCCTCACTTTTTGTACAATCTTTTCTCACTTTTTTCAGGAGAAAAAATTCCTCCCATATTTTATGCATGAAAATTTGACTCTAGCTCTAATCCATGCAATATTCACTAATAGTATTTCATGTTTTAAAATTTGTGAACACTTGTCTGATTAAATTCTTTCAAAAGGACTATACCCCAGGAAGAGTTTAATTTTAGTCTTCTAGTTACAGTCAAGTGCAGAGTATTGGAGCACATGGGAGGAAGGCCTCACTCATTCTAGAGTTTCATAGAAGCTTCCCAGAGAGGGTGACATCCAAACTGAAGGATGAAAAAAACAAAAAAAGCTGGAAGAAAAACAGATATTCAGAGGCCCTGCAGGTACATCTCAGAATGGGAGGGCAGGTCTGGCAAGAGTTAAAGCTGAGGAATCAAAAGGATATAAGATCCTGGAACGCCTGATTTGCCACATGAAAGACCTTGTTTGCCATTTGTGCTGCTTTTCTGCCTGTGCTGGGTTAGACATGCCTCACCTCAGATTGGATTTTCTATTAGTCCCATTCCCAAATTCTATCTTCCAGAAATTCCTCTAAGTCTCTTGGCTACTAATGATAACTTTCCCTGTTCGCCACTGCTACTCTTGATTTATTCTCATTTTTATATATCTGCTGCTATTTTGATAGCATTGGGGAAGAGAACACAAAGTACATATGTGGGCTCTTGATGTAGAAGTTGTGCTCTAAATTGTAAATGTGCCCATTCTGTGATCCAGAAATTGCATTTCTAAAGATAGATCCTGTGGCAAACGACATTTTCCATATATGGCCAAAGCAATATCTCCCATCCTATATGCTCTTTTGCAATGTGACCTTGTGGCCCCCATCAAGGGAAATTAGGCTTTATTCCTTCGACTCTTGACAATAAGAACCAACCTATTTTTAACCAATGAAGAGTGAGGGAATAGCACCCTTTTTTGAACTACAGAATGGTTTCCTTACACAGTTCTTTAAAAGCCTTTAAAGGAAAGTAACAATGTTCCATTTGCTAGAGCGCTGCCACAACTTAAACACTTAAATTCAATTTCCACAGAACCTATTCTTCAGTGGCCTCTTGGGACTGTGATTCCAGGCAAGGATATCAGTCAATTATTTCCACATACCGTGGCTCTCAAAGTGACAAAATGCCCCTGTGCCAATGATGTAGCACTATTAGGCTTCGTTTTGAATACAACATTTGAAGGTAAGTTTATAGCTTTATTAAATGTTGGAAGTGGCATTTTATATTGCGTAATAATGATGTTTAACTGATAGACAGAGTCTGATATACTAAGTATATTTTTTGCTGTGACTTTTGCCATCTTAATAGTGACTTGAGTGCCTCTCCTAATTTCATTTATCCTCCATCCTCCATTAATATGTTACTACTCCAGAGATTATTCACTGTATTCCTATTCATCTGCTATTCCTTCTATAGGTAGATTTATTTTCTGAAATAGGTAGATTTTATTTTCTGAAGATGTATCACATTATTTTATTATGTATGCATTTTCCATTATTCCCATAATATCTAGTGTCATCTGTTTTTCTCTATATTCTCATTCACGACACTTCTGACACCAATTGTATGGATTCCACACCTACTAATTCTCCAGTTCTTTGTGGATGCCAAGTATTCTATTATTTAATTCCAAACAAGCTACCTGGAGTTAGCACATGCCACTTCACACACACAAATTAAAGACTCAGCTTCACGAGACTGTCCCTCAATTCAGATCAACTAGCCATAAATCAGGGATTCCCATAACCCCCTCCTTGGGCTAATAATTTGCTAGGATAGCAGAACTCAGGGAAACATTTAATTACATTTACCAGTTTATTATACAGGACATTACAAAGGACAAATAGCCCGATGATAAGATTCAGGGTAAGGTCCAGAGGGTTTCTAAACACGTGGACATCTGTTCCCATCGAGTTGTAATATGCCATACTTCTGGCATATGATTGTGTTTAGTTTACCAACCTGAAAGCTCTCCAAAGCCTGTACTTTCAGGATTTTATGGAGGCTTTATCACACAGACATAATGGTTTGTTTACTCTATCTCTAGGTCTTCTCTCCTTCCTGGAAGATGGGACATGGGACTGAAAGTTCTAAGCTTCTATTCATGACTTGCTTTATCTAGTGGCCAGCCCCCATTTTAATGCTATGCAGAAGCCCATTAAGACTTACTTCATTAGAAGAAAAGACTATTGGAACACCGGGAAATTCTAAGAGATTTAGGATCTCTGTATCAGGACTGGGGTCAAAGACCAAGTGCTAGAACAAAAAGATGTTCTAAGCATTTTCATGCAGGAAATTACTAGGGTTTTAGAAACTCTGTGTCAGGAAGGGACAAAGACTAAATATATGTTTCTTATTATACCACATTATCATAGCATCACTACACATTCCTACTACTAATAGTATTATTCTAATTGTTTTTCTTAGCTAATTGATGACCTCCTAGTCTTCAAATCCAATGAATATAAAGAAGGAAAAAATAACTAAAAATATTAAAAAATGAGAAAGAACGTGCATAATATGAGGGTGTTCACCATGCCCTCTGGGTGAAGGGCTTAACTACAACTTGAACTTTACCTTAGAATCGAAAACAATGTAACCTAAACATTTGTGCCCTCATATTAATCTGAAACAAATAACAATGATAAAATACAATAAAATGCACAAGCAAAAATAAATAAGTAAATAATGAGAAAAACCTATTACTCAGAGATAAGACATATATCTCTGAAAATCCAAAAGATCTACAGAAAAACTGTGAGAACAAATATGGAAGTACTACAAGGTTGTGGGATATAATAATAATATATAAAACCCACCCTACCAGGTGGCACCTGTGGCTCAAAAGAGTAGGGCACTGGCCCTATATACCAGAGGTGGTGGGTTCAAATCCAGCCCCAGCCTAAAAAAAAAAAAACAAAAAACAACCACCCTACCAAAAACTAATTCAAGATTATAATTTTTAAAATACTACTCATAAAGTAATAAATCCCAAAGGTAACTAGGAATAATTTTTATAAGGAGTTGCAAGGCCTGCGCATAGAAATTATAAAATTCTAGTGAAGGCCATTAAAAAACCAAAATAATAACAGTTTTCATGTTTGTAAACAGAATCTTCTTATATTGTAAAGATGTTAATTCTCTCCAAATTTATTAGTTCAATAGATTCCAAGAAAAATTATGACAGTGTTTTAGTCTTTATGAGGTTTTACTTTTTTGAGTGTGGAAATGATAAGCCAATCCCAAAATTTATATGGAAGAGTGAGGCACCATAAGTAGCAAGCATAATTTTAGAGAAAAAAAGAACAAAAACTTGCCCCACCATGATTTCTTATAAAGTAATAGGTTAAAACAGTATGCACTGGTATAGAAATAGACAAATAGCCTTGCCACAAATTTCTTTGACTTCCAAATGGCTTACAATTTGCTTCTGCTGAATTTAGTTATAAATTGAGTCTATTTCCCCTCTCTGCTGTCCTGATACTACACTATGTTAACACAGGTAGGAAGACCAATCTAGGACTTTCTCCTTCTTCTTTCGGTCCAAACACCAATACCAGCATTACTTCTGTGAGCTACAAGAGAGGAGCCCCTCTCAGTTCCTCACGCTTGATTCTGTCATACAACTAAAAGTCGCAGGAGAGAAGGGGCAGCCTTAACTCCATGGGATCACATGCACCAGACCACCTCAACTTCTCAAGAAAAAAAACCACTATGGCAACCAATTTTGTAGATGAAACCACCTTTTCCCCAAATGACCACCACTATACTGAAGCAAAAAATAAGTTTGCACAGTATCAAGCTTCCACTGCCCAAACTAGCAGTTCCTTTATGAGGCTTTTTTCTCCTCCCACCTCGCCACCCAGCTTTCATACCAGTTGGAGTTAATAGTGGGAACAGTTATCCAGGAGCCCCATGCACCCCGGTTTGGATTTATCACCCACCTTCCTCCTCTAAGATACGTTTAAGATATCCTATCAGACCTACCAGTCACCAACAGAAACCTGAGCCTCCCAAATTGTGTATGCTTACCCTATCCCACATACAATTCTGGACTTCTATTAATTTGATCCAACTTCCATTCCTCTCTATCCACCCTAATCCTTCACAAGTTCTCAACCTGTGGGTTGCTACCCCTTTGTAACAATGAAAATACATCCTGCATATCAGATATTTACCTTACAATTCATGACAGTAGCAAAATTACAGTTATGAAGTAGCAACAAAATAGTTTTATGGTTGGGGGTCACCATAACATGAGGAAGTGTATTATAGGGTCGCGGCATTAGGGGACATTAGGAAGGTTGAGAGCCACTGCCGTAGAATCTGTGGTCTGTCATCAATAGACTCCCTATACCACTAATTATTTCTCTGAATGATTCCTTAATGTCCTTGCCATAAAAAGTAGCCTGGTCATCCCCAGATAACATTCTTTCCCCTTGGGGCTCTTACATGTCACACATATATCTCAAAGCCTCTAGGAAAGATTGGTCCTTAGTGCTACCACCGAATAATTACTCCTGTCCTTTCACTTAAAACTTTTAGCTCTTTTGAACTCAGACTTTGTCTCCTACTAAGTCAAGTTCATTGCCAGTTTATGGTAACCTCCTCATCACCCATACTCATTAATTGATGAGTTTAGCCCTGGGTCCCTGCCTTGCTCTCCACCTTGATTTTTGTCCCTATTTTTAGAGACAAAACTTCTCCATCCATACGGATGGCCCATGCAATACCCAATTTTAAGACTTCCTTTCCTTCAATGACCTTTCCCCCATCTTATTCCTGTGGTCATGTTCATTACCTCATCATCACTAATAATCTCCAAAATCTCCACCATGAGCATCTCACCCTCTTCAACATATTCTAGTACTCACATTCCAACATTTTTTTGATCTCATTGAAACTTTGATGTACTGTCCCTATCATTTTTTTTTACCCAACATCCTAATTTTCTTCTTTTCGCACCTTAATTTTTCATAGTTCTTCCTTTTCAATACTTATGTAACTTTCTTGCCCTTCTTTTTCCTCCTTGTCTACCCAACCCCCAGTACAGTTAAAACTATCTCTGTCTTGTAATAGAAGAACAGACTATTGCTAGGAAAACAATTACACACTAATATCACTTTAAAATTCCACTGACTCGTCTCATTCTAAATTCATGATCACAGATCTCAAGATTACTCTTATTACTCTTCCCTAGTATATTTATTATCCCACTTTGAAAAATAATCTTATCACACCTCTTCCTACTCCAACATTGCATTCTTTCCCCTATCATTCTCATTTGTGCCTTTGTCTAATACTTCACAGTGAAAATGAAGATTGACTACGAGGAATTCTACGGATGTACCTGCAAATCTGTCATGCTTTGCCTTTTTGCCTGTGCACTATAAGAAAATGCGTCTGCTGCATTCAAAGGTCACCCTCAGCCCTTATGTTCTGGATTGCATATGAGGAACCTTGCTCCTGCATCTTTCCTGCAATTTTCACCTTTCTCTCTAACATCATCATGCTTTTTTTCTTGCTAGATTATATCCATTAGCATACAAACATAGCCTGATATCCCCCATCTTAAACAAAACCTTCTTTATCTCACTTTATTCCCATCCCCATTTTCTCTGTTCTCCTTCAAAGCAAAATTTATATAAAGAATTTTTTGTAGAAGGTGTTACTTTTTCACCTGTATTTTGTCTTCATTCCACTATAAATGAGACTTTTGTTTCCAGCACTCTACTAAAACAATTCCTCTCAAGACCACCGCAATCTCCGCATTGCCGATTTCAGGAGCCTGTCCTTTTTGCTCCCAGTGGCATTTCACACAGTTGACTGGTCTCTCCTCAAAACACTATTTTTTTTGACCTTTGAGACTTTTTATCTTCTTTTCTCATTGGTTACTCACTGCTGACTTTTCTTACTTCCCTCCTTCCCTCACTTCTTGACTTCCTTTCTTCCTTCCCTTCTTTTTATCACAGCTCACTGCAGCCTCAAACTCCTAGGCTCAAGTAATTCTCCCTTCTCAGCCTCCCTAATAGCTAGGCCTATAGGTGGACACTACCACTGCACCTGGCCAATTTTTTAATTTTTGTGTAGAGACAAGGTCATGCTGTGTTGCCCAAGTTGGCCTCAAACTCCTGGCCTCAAGTAATCCTACCTTTGCCTCCCAAAGTGCTGGGATTACAGTCATGAGCCACCACACCTGGCTTCTCTCCTTGGTTTTTTAGGGCAGCTCCTTTTTGATGTGACCTCTAAATGCAGATGAACCTAGGGCTTTCTTCTTGCCTCTCATTCCTTAAGAATCCAGATTCTTTCTCTGGAAGACTTGATCCAATCCGATGGTAGTAATGCTACATATATTCTAGTGGTTGATTCCCAGATCTATATTTTTGGTGCTGACTATTCCTTTAAGACCAAACCACTACTTTGTTCAAAAGTCTGTTTTGCATTTACTTTTGATGTCTAATGAGTATCTTAAATATAATAGGTTTAATCTAGAGCTCTTAATTCATCTTCCTCTAAACTCTGTTCCTTTCCTATATTCCTGTCCTAATTAGTATTAAATTAGTCAAAACTGAAATCTGGGCTACATTCTAGACCACTTTCTCTCTCTCTCTCTCATAATATTCCAGAATGGTGCTATCTCCAGGGTCCATCCCCAATGTGACCTCTTTTCTCCTCTGCTAAAATCTTATTGCAAGTTAATATTAGTTTTTCTATAAGATTAATTCATAGCCTCTTAAGTGGTCTCCCTGTTTCTATTTATGCCCCAATACAACCCACCCTCTCTACAACCACCAAAGTGATTTTTTTGAGTACAAACCAGATTCCATTATTTCCCTGCTTCAGACATTCCAGTAATACCACATAAATGCATTAATGTATGCAGTTATTATTTAATGAAAAAAGTTAGAAAAAAAAGAATAAAAATCAAACTCTTCACAATGGTCTACATCAGCTTCTATAACCCTAGGAGACAATTGTGGACAGTTTGTCATACAGAGTAGCCTATAATTTAATTTTAGTCTAAAAATATTAAATAGAGCAGCACCTGTGACTCATTGGGCAGGGCACTGGCCCCATATCCCGAGGGTGCCAGGTTCAAAGCTGGCCCCAGCCAAACTGCAACAGCAAAAAATATATAGCTGGGCATTGTGGTAGGTGCCTGTAGTCCCAGCTACTCAGGAGGCTGAGGCAAGGGAATCACCCAAGCCCAGGAGTTGGAGCTGTGTGATGCCACGGCACTCTACTGTGGGCGATAAAGTGAAACACTGTCTCTAAAAAAATTATAAAATAATAATAAAAATATTAAATAATACTAAGTGTTTATTTTGTTTCTAATTTTCCATTAAATATCCCTAAATTTTTCAGGAGTCTGCTCATATGTTATCATGCTGGACACCTATAATCATTCCCACTTAGGCTACCCCACTGTTATCTGTTAAACTGGACTTAATGCTTAGAAAGGCAAAGCTCCTCTTTAGTTTTCCTTTTCCTGGAAGAAATAGATGTTAACAAAACTTCCTTCTACGTCTTTCCCTACTCAGAAGAGAGCTGGAAATTACAACACACACTTCATAGTATCACTGGCCCTACTTTTCTTCTTTAGGAAACACAGCACATGCATTAGATTGTTAAGTGTCTTTAGATTCCCAACCCTGCTAGTTAAGTCTGTTGACAAAACTTCAGAAAAGGCACACAATTTTTGTTAATATTTATGTGCATGGCAATTCACTGAAAAGAAATGAAATTCAAGTGGTTAAACTGAGGAACAACTTACATACCATTTTAACAAAGAAAAGGGGCTTAAGCTTCAAGGAGCAATAAGTTGCAAGAAAGTTGTGACTATGAAATACAGAGGGGAACTAATGGAAGGTAAGGGTAAGGAAGGAACTCAAGGAAGGTAGGGAACTAACAGAAGTAAGCTATGTCTATGCAAACTTGTCTTGGTGTCTACTTCCCATCTCCAGTGACAAAAGTGTGGTACAAGGGGAAATTTATGCCCTGCTTTTGGGCACATAAAGGGAGGAGGGAGCCTGGATCTATTGATTCTCAATTGCCTTTAGCTCAAATTAATCCTTAAGCCAAAATGGCATATTTGGGGGTGGCATATTCTTATTTCCTTCAATATAAAACAAAATACAGTACACCTTGGAAAATAATAAGATAAACCAAGACATTAATAGGACTTTATGTTAAGGGCATATTATTCCCAGAGGGAATTATTCTAGTAATCAATCAGGTGGTTGGCAAAAATTCTGTGGTGTAACCTAAAGTTACTTCATCTTTCCAATGCTTAAGGAAATGAGAATCAAACCTAGGGGAGGGAAGGTGGCATGGGAGAGGAGAATGAATTGGAAGAGAGAACAGATTCAGGCTCTAGGTTGGGAGAGCTTAACACAATAGAATTAAGTGACTAGCTTTATAAAGTTTTCTAGCCTTAATTTTAGTTTCTTTCATGATAGGTGTTTACATAGGTGTAACCTTTTCTGGATTTTGGCATTACACTGATACTACATGGTATAACATGACAGAGATTGTCTATAATCACCTTCAAGAAGGTAAGTCTTCTAATAGTGCCTTTATCTTAAGCATTTCACTTATATCAACACTTCATTTATATTTATAAAATGTCTTTGCTTTGCCAAAGAGCTCACTTTTTTCTTACTCTTTAACCAGTGGTATGGTTTTTCCCTTTAGAATATTCATACCTTTCACTGGTGGATATGGTTTTAACAAATCATTTTGTAGTTATCCTCACATCTTTGGGTCTTTTTGTAACCGAAGATCTTCGTTATCCATCGGCTCAACCCTTAAAGGTAAGTAAATTGCTTTGAAACTAAACTTAAACATTTTCCATGACAGGAAAATAAATATTTGATATTTGAGTTATGTGTGATACATCTTAGAACTGAAATGCTCTTTCCTTTTAAAAATATAAAAGCAGGCTCAGCACCCATGGCTCAGTGGGTAGGGCGTCAGCCACATAGACCAAGGCTGGTGCATTAGAACCTGGCCCAGGCCTGATAAACAGCAATGACAACTGCAACAAAAAAATAGCCAGGCATTGTGGCAGGTGCCTGTAGTCGCAGCTACTTGGGAGGCTGAGGCAAGAGAATCACTTAAACCCAAGAGTTTGAGATTGCTGTGAGCTGTGACACCACCGCACTCTATCAAGGGTGACGTAATGAGATTCTGTCTCAAAAAAAAAAAATGTAAAAGCATTATACAGCAAATTATTCCTTTGCCTAATAGTATTAAATACATAATTTGGAAATAATGCTAATTTTATTGCTTTAAAAATTTATTGTGAATTTTAAATGCACATATATAGAAAAGATTTGTCTATCTATTGACTGATCAATATATTTACAGCTATGTATGATCCCAAAATACTTTCAGGTAATTTAAAAAGCAAAATGTAGTATTTAAAAGAAACATAAATTCAACATAACATTTGTGATTGAAAGGAAATATATGTTTAGGTGAGGATATGTAACGTACATACCATGAAATTATTAAACATATTAATAAATATCTCTCAAAAAATTCCACAGGGAATTTCTCTTCTCTTTCACAGAGAAGACTCAGGGAAAGTAAAGAAGGGGCATTTGTATTGGTTAAGAAGTAGATATTTCTTATACATGGTAATTATTACCTTTCTTTGGGTATATTAATACTCACAGCTTTCCCTTCTTCCTCACTATCTCTGAGAAAGTATTATATGTTGCTCAGATAACTAATAGGTCTGGTCTTTTATGTGTTTATCATATAATTTCTAGAACAGAGAGTTGAAGAAGCCAGGAGGGCAGTAGTGGCTTAAATTCAAAGTACAGAGAAACAGACATAGACTGTACATCTCAAGTCCTGATTTCTGCATTACAGTGGGCTGTCCAGAAGAAAAGGAGCACAAAAGAGAAAATAATAAGTTAAGGGCATGTCTTCCTAAACCCAAATGGTGGGAGACTTAGTGTCTTCCTGCTCATTTCTTAACTCCTCTAGTTAAATCATTAAAAGGCACGGTTATAATCTCAAATCCCTTCTGTAAATTACACTAAAGTGTAAATAGATTAACAAAATGGTGGAATTAGGCAAAGACTAAAGAAGAAATCTCCAAGATACTGTGTGAGCTACATTGGAGCATTTTACAGGATTTTGCTCCATCAGGTACAGTGTTTGATCCTAACTGCTGGCGCAGGAGAAAACATAATTTCATTTGGTATAATTTAAATGCTATGTTTTGTTATACTTTTTGATATGCAAGCAGAAAATAAACTTTCTTTTTCTCTTCTAGCTTTCAAGGGCAGACTTTTGTGGTTTTGAAAGGGTAAGAAGTTTTAAATTTTCCGGAGTCGGTTAGAACATATATGTTTATTTGATGACTTAAGAAATGAGATACAAGGCAAAAAGTCACAATACACATCATCCCTGCCGCTGTAATATTATTTACAGTTTGAACTAAAGAATTATTACTGAGCAATGATCTCCTATTCTGTTTCAAAGGAAGAAATGCTTCTCCTTGTTTCAGGGACTACCCCTTACTCCTTCTCATTTTCTCTATTCAGGCTTGCTATGGTTGTTCAGGTCCTATACTGCACAAGAGCACTTTACTGAAGAAATGAGGCTGGAATATGACTAGTGCTTTACTCTCCAATTCATCTATCCTGGTGTGGGTCTGTGCCTACCTGGAGAAAGGGGTGCTTTTCTAATTTGCACCAAAATTCCATATAATCTAGCTGTAGCTCTGCTTTTATCCTTTTACAGGATTTTGTTCCATCAGGTATCTCCATGCTCCATAGCAAAATTAGGTTTTGTGATTCAACTGTATCATTCCTGTCCACTTACAAGCATGCTTTGGTTTGAGAACCACAAATAAATTATGAGTATTTCTAGATTTTTTACTGTGTTCACTCCACATTTTATCCTCATCAAGGCCTGTGTGCACATATGTGCACCTGCACATATAATCACATTCACACTGTCTATCAGGAAAGAGTACTTATTTCTAAGGGAACAAATAGAAAACACTGATTGCCACATTAATCAGAGGCAAAGTAAGGCAGAGATGTGGGAAAGCTAAATAGGTGGACTCAATTTACATTAGAAAGAACAGAGGGAAATAATTGTCAAAATAGGATTTATACCCAGCTAAACTGCATCATTCCAGAATGAGGAGTTAAAAAAGAAAATTTTCACAGATAAAGACATTGGGAGAGTTTACCACCCAGAGACTCCCATAAGGGAGTTCTGACTCCTAGAAGCAATAAGAACTAAAATGCAAGTTTTGAGCTCTATAGAGCAGGGACTTTATCTGTGCTATTCACAACAGGATCCTAGTGTCTGATACAAGGTAGACACTTAGTAAATATTTGTCTGAAGAAAGGAATTGGTGTGAAAAATAACCATTATATGTTTTAAGTTTAAAAATGGGGTAGTACCAAAATTTACAATATGACAAGAAGGAGTGATTGTGGTTTTCAGTAGATAATAAGGTATTTTAAGATACTTGTTTGGGAGGAGAATCAACATGAGAAATCAATTCAGAATTCGTTAGAAAAAAATGTATTGTTCAGCATATATATTAAGAATTTAAAAACAATTACCAAAAAAAAAGTTTAAAAAGAAAGAAAGGAATATAACCTAACACTTCCAAACCACTAGAGGAAAGAAAATTAAAGAATAACCTCTCAGTTTCACAAGCGGCAAGAAAGGAGGACATGATCCCAAATGCCATTACTAAGTATCTAACCAGAAGAAAAAAAAATCATTTTACCATAAGGACATATGCACTAGAATGTTTATCACACTCAGTTTGCAATTGGCAAGATGTGCAATCATCCTAAGTGCCCATCAACACATGAATGGATTAATAAACTGTGGTATATGTACATCATGCAGTACTTGGAATACTATTCAGCCGTAAAAAAAGATTGAGACTTTACATCTTTCGCATTAACTTGGATGGAGCTGAAGAACATTCTTCTAGAGTATCATAGGAATAGAAAAACAAATATGTAATGTACTCAATTCTAATATGAAACCAACATAAGAACAAATACACACCCACACAAAAGAAAAACATGATTAAATCCAAGGTAGGGGGAGGGGGGCGAGGAAGGAGGGGAAGAAGGAAACGAGGAGGGGTCTTAGTGTATTCTCATCTAACAGGCACAATGTAAGGGTACATGGCACACCTCCTGGGTGATGGACACAACTACAACTTGGACTCTAACAAATGCAAACAATGTCACCTAATCATTTGTACCCTCATATTCATCTATAATTTTAAAAAGGAGAACAGATATAAAGATAAAAGAATGAAAGATAAGCTAGAAAGTTAGATAGTAGAAATAAATTCAAATATACCAGCAATTACAATAAAGGGAAATGAATATTATAGAAAACTAAAGAAAATCTAGTTATATGCTAATTACAAAAGATACACCTAAAACAAAATCATACAAAAAGTAAAATAAAGGGACAGAGGAGGTCATAACCTGATCTTTGCTCCATACCCTTCAACTCCCACTAACCTCTATTCCACTTTATCTGCCCATTAAGACAAAAGGCTTCTGGGGCTATTGGACATATTGCCTAAATTATATTTTTATTTATTTATGTAGGTTGATTATATCAAAGGAAAACTGTGGTATAATGAAAGATGTTTTGCTAACAGAGAATACTTTGAAGGTAAACTTTAGTCAAAGATATGCCATATTAAAAGACTACTATCAATATAGTTAACATATGAAGATTTAATAAAAATGACATAAAATAAAAATATAATAAATGTAAAGGTATGTTTGTTTTTTATAAGTTAATGTTCTAATACTGAGAAAAAATCTAATTTAAATCTGAGACAGTAGGCACACCTACTATGAGAAAATTATATTTGCGTATATGTTAATTGATGATGCATAGATTTTTCTTATTTTTTATGAAGGCTATTTTATTAAAACTAACACTTGTTGTTTTAGAAATACAGATGTTGCTCATAACTTATATACCTTTATGTTTTTCAGCTGATTATGTTACTGTCACCTTTGACAGAAACAAGACCCTAAGTGAGGTATGATATTGAATATTATATAGGGTAAGAAATTTTGTTGTGCATGATTTCATGGATTGTTTGTAATCTAAAATATGACAGTCCTACAAACTGTAAGTCTTAACTATCACTTTTTGCTCCCAGAGGTTCCTCTACTTGGGTTTAATGATAGTTACCTAATTATATTAATCAACACCTACAATGATTCTGGAAAAACAATCCATACCAGAAAGAGATGCTTTGCAGTATTTTCTGGACTCATATCATGAGAAGAGAGACACAGACATTAAAAATTTTTTTAAAAGATTTGTGGTCAGTCAGGACCACACAATGGTTCATTAGCTTATTTTCCTATGAGAATTAATTAGGACTTATATTTCCAAACAGCGTTTTTCTTCTCCTTTCTGTTTTAACTTTTCCTTCCTCTTTTTGTAGGCAAACTCTTGTTTTTATGGTAAAGAACCATTTCTTGAATGGAAGCCATGTTTACCTAACTTTGTAAAACAAGTTATAAATATTCCTTTAAGTGTGGTAACATTTCTTATTGACCAAGAGCATAATACTGGAATTTACCTCTACTACAATCAGGTAGGCCTCATATCCCAGAAGTGATTGCTCTTGACACTACAATAATCAAAATGTACTTTAGCAAAGATTTTTAGCATTTCTTGTTATTTTTGACAATAGAATCTGACTATTACAACAAAATTATCCAAGCTTAATAATACAGTTTGACTCTTTAGAGATTTCTCACCTCTAATTGTCATTCACTTTGATAAAAATTTAAAATGTGGCTAGGCGCCTGTGGCTCAATCGGCTAAGGTGCCAGCCACGTACACCTAAGGTGGCGGGTTTGAATCCCCAGCCCGGGCCCGCCAAACAACAATGATGGCTGCAACCAAAAAATGGCCGGGCGTTGTGGTGGGCGCCTGTGGTCC